>VUJU01003931.1:0-22234 GCA_009835225.1 Aphis craccivora | reverse complement strand
AGTTACATATATTTTGTTTATACACAATAAAGACATTACTCATTATTTAAGTTGTAACTATTCATTTAAATAACACTTGGATTCGATTCTGATATTGGCACGCAACAGGATTGTCCACTTTAATTTCTATTATAATAGAATGCAGGCTACCTACTTTTCGTTTGCAAACGATACAATTTAATTTAACTGTACCTATGTTTGTATCATACAAATCGTCACTCATTTTATTGATCTCTCGGCAATACAATTAAAGCAGTCTTATAGTTAGTAATGTATTTTTATTTAACACGATATATCGAGTTGTGGTTTTGGTATTCCTATAATAGGTAGGTAACCAAAAAAATAATATTTTATATTTACTCTATAATACATATCAATTAGTATAATTTATACCTATGTATTATAAATTATATTTAGGTACCTACCTACACCCAATAATTTTTTTGAGAGTATATTAAATCATCAAATACCAAAATACAAACATTTAAGAGGATGCTACCCATGCATTTGTTGTCTCCGTCTTACACACACTCGCGATATAGCAAAATTTTGTTCACTAGTTTCAATAGTGTGCTGTTAATTTTGATATTAGAGTGAATTGACCAATTATACAATTTTTAGATAATAACATTATCTGTGCTTAAGCGTTGGATTCTATTTTATAGTTTAATTTTCAAGAGAGATATGAACATTTTTAATTTGTGATATTTTACTGCATATTTGCTCATAGTATGCTTGAAAAAATTGAAAAATCGCCAACGCTTAAGCACAGATAATAATGCTCTTACCTAAAAGTTTGATAGTACCTAGGTCAATTTAATCTAAAATCAAAACTAACAGCACACTATTGAAACTAGTGAACGACATTTTGCTATGTCGGGTGTGTGTAAGACGGAGACAACAAATGCATGGGTAGCAATAAAAAATACAATAAAAATAATATTTTCTTATGGGTTATAAGAGTAAAGCCGGTAAAGAGCGTTTCAATAATATGGACAACATTTTAAACAGATTTTTTTACATATTTCCTTTATATTATACCTCGTCAATCTTTACAAATATTAAAAAGTAAAGAGAATGACTCTTTCAGTCATAAATAATTAACGTAAATATGGTAAAATATTACTTAATTAAATTAATTTTGTTTTTTCCTTTGTATATGATTTGAGAATAGGCAGTATACTTATAATTTTGACATTTTGTAAAAAATCTTGAGAGTTAAAATCGCAAATCGATTGAGACCTGAGAGCATACTCAGTATACCCATATTATTGAACAAAACCTTGAGAGTATACGGCTATACGGCGTATATGTAGTATACCCTATGGGAACACTCCTTTATACAATTTCAATAAATACAACTTACCATCTATATTCTATAAATATAACAAATTTTGGAATAATATTTGTTTTTTAATTATACTAATTCGAATTCAATATTCATTGTTTCTCTGCGTTTCAAAGCACTTGATTTATGCTTATAAATTATTATATGTACAAAGAAATCAATAAAATTATAATATTATAATAAAAAGAAACAAATAAATTCACAAATTCGACGATTCAGATTTTGATGTATACGTACAACGCGGTATATTGCCCAATACTGATACCTATAATATATATAATATATATATTACAGGTATTATTGCATAATATTTTCATGAATAAAAGCGTACATAACTAAGGAGAACAGTAAAACTATATTATTTGGATAACCAAATCTCATATCTAAAATTTTTCATTAAAGGTTAGTACCTATGACCAGAGCCGTGTCGTGAGGGCGCCTAGGAGGCATGTGCCCCGGGAGCATGGTTTAAACTGTTTAAAGGGGGCGCCAAAAAACTTTTTTTAGAATATTAGAGGCTAATATTTTTAGTTTTTCCCCGGACGCTAAATATTAACGGTGCGGCACTGCCTTGACAATAATAATTATGTCAATCACTAATCAAATAGTTTTTTAATATTTAATTATTTTTATATTTTAATTTAATTGTTTGAGATATATTTTTAGTAATTTCTGATTAGAACGAATGAATACCTAATAGGTAATCAAGTTTTGCGATTTAGGTCACCCTCCAACATAACACCATCTATATAGGTTTATGATCTGCAACATATTATCTGACAGGATTAGAAAAATATTTTTGCAGTATTTTTAGTAAGGATATATCCAGTATTTGAATAAAATACGTAATATTATACTTAATGATTTCAGTATATTATTTAGTGTACTTTATTACTTATTGCTATTTAGTTAACATTCATTTTTATCATTTATTATTTTATTTTACTGTGACAGAAAACTACGTGACTACCTATATTAGACAACAATCGTTGTTTTTTAGATAACGTGGTGTAGTTATTATATCATTATTTATAATATTGATTTTATGTTAATAACAGTATTATAGCTCATATATAGGTACTTAGTAACTAAACCTACGTATTTATAATATATTATATAAATTATATAAACTATATACCTATATAAATATATAAACTGTATACTATGTAGCGATAGAAATCAGTAAATATGTACAGTCAATTTAGAAGGATTTGGGTGGGAATATTACATTAATCTTGCGGTCTTAATTGTTTATTATTTTGTATATTTTAGTAATAGAACATTCAAATTATTTTAAATATATTATTTAATACTTAAATTGAATAATTAAAATTCCTTAGATCATCAGAAACCTCTTATATATCTCCTTAAGTAGGTATAGTTTTGGTTAAAAGTAGGATACATCCTGGGATCAGCTGGATGGTCGGTGGGTTAGGGGGGTCAGATCCTTATATTATACTAATATATCATTAACATTTTATTGTTTTTCACAGCTGTAAAATGTTTACGTTAGCGAAGCTAACTTACTACACTTGCAGCGACGAAGAGAAGGAAGATTACGACGATCTGGAAACATTAACTATTGATTATCAACCCTATTGTATCCATATTCTGAGATACCAGAAAAAAAAGTCAAAATTTAATATTGTAGATAATGATATGGATGTTAAATTTATGGACGATGAAGGTAAACAATAATATAGTCTGAACGAATATAAAGAGTATAATAAACTCAAATATTGTTACTGTATTTACTTTTATTCATAAGACTCAGCCATTGTTACTTATTTTTCGTTTAACCATGTTAAAAACTACTCTAATGGCTAGTTGATCACCTTTATCCTTTAATTCGAGCATGCACATTCGAACTCGATCAATCTTCGTGGTAAATATTAATAACGCTCCAGAAGGGGACGAGAATTTTCAGCATCACAAGTATAATTTTATTCAAATAGTAGTCCCAAGACTTTGGAAAGCTTATCATAAATATTTAATTTGATATATTTGGTATAATACCTCAATATTGTTCACGAACTTGTTCTATTTTTTTAATTAAATCCCATTGAAATAATTATGTACGTAATAATCTCTTTGACAGGATTCTAATACTGCGATAAATGAATCAACACTTGACTCTTTTAGTTTTTAAATTTGCATTTTATATTATGCGTTATCCGGTTTTATAATAATATATTAAATTTTAGATTACTCTATGAGCGAAAAGGCCGCTGCCAGTGGTCATATAAAGTGTTTAGCGATCGCTGAAGTTTGCGGGTTCCCAGTTACACGAACCATACGTGCAGCGGCTGTAAAAAATGAAAATAAGTGCCATAAGAAGAAACGCTTTCATTCATTTGACGAAATCGTGTACAAGGAAGCGGCCCGAAATGGCCAACTAGAGTGTCTAATATACCTCCAGGACAATGGGTGTGTTTGGGACGTATCCACGTGTGAGGCAGCCGCAGCCGGTGGGCATATTGATTTGCTGCGGTATGCCCATGAAAATGGCTGCCCGTGGGACGGGGACACGTGTGATGCAGCCGCAGCTGGTGGGCACATGGACGTGCTGCAGTATGCCCATGAAAACGGCTGCCCGTGGGACAAGAACACGTGTGAGGCGGCCGCAATCGGTGGGCAAGTGGACACGCTGCGGTACGCCCATGAAAACGGCTGCCCGTGGGACAAGGAAACGTGTGAGACAGCTGCGGAACATGGGCATATGGATGTGCTGCGATATGCCCATGAAAACGGCTGCCCGTGGAACAAGAACACGTGTGAGGCAGCCGCGGAAGGTGGGCAAGTGGACACGCTGCGGTATCCCCATGAAAACAGCTGCCCGTGGGACAAGGAAACGCGTCGGGTAGCCGCAGCTGGTGGGCACATGGACGTGCTGCGGTATGCCAATGAAAATGGCTGCTCGTGGAACAAGAACACGTGTGAGGCAGCCGTGGAAGGTGGGCACGTGGACACGCTGCGGTATGCCCATGAAAACGGGTGCCCATGGGACGAGGAAACGTGTCGGGTAGCCGCGGAATATGGGCACATGGACGTGCTGCGGTATGCCCATGAAAACGGCTGCCCGTGAAACGAACACACATGTTTTGCAGCCGCGGAAGGTGGGCACCTGGACACGCTACGGTATGCCCATGAAAACGGGTGCCCGTGGATGTTTAGAGAATGGCAAGAATAGTACACCACCATAGAATATGTTTTGTAGACTTATAACAGTAACAAAAACTGCCCCTTTGCCGCCACTGCTGGCGCCTATTTGGAGAGCACATCTTTGACAGAAAATGTGTCAGTTTATTGCAGCCACGATGTAAAGAAGATGTAGAGAATGCCTAGAAGTTGACAGTTGAAAATTATAGCAATATTGCATTTATCAGTATACAAATCATTACAAAGTTAATAATTTCTATATTTTGTAAGAAACTCAAAACTATTTATACATACTTACTTTATTATACTTACTTCTAATACAATACTTACCTTATATTGATACATCTTTTTTTACTTCTTCATAAATATTTAAATATAGGTATCTAAAATACTATTGTACTACCTATTGTGCTTTCTAATGTACCTAGGTATAATATTAAATAAGTACTTAGTTATAACTTTGACTGTTTTGATAAAAATGTTTTTTGTTTAGTTGAATTTGCTTCATTGCACGCAAAGTCTCTAAATTATAATTATATCCCAATCTGTAGTTGATGAAAACATGAAACTTAAACTTAAATATATCATAGAAATATTATAATAAAGAAAAATTTGTATTATAATATACATTTTTAGAAAAGTTTAAAATTGAATTAACATATTGTACATAATAGTTACCTATTTATTATTTATAGAAACTATAACTAATAAATTTATTTTAAGTATTCAAAGCAGTGTTTCTCAACCTGTGGCCTGTGGGTCGCGATCGCCTTAACTAGGTGTCACATAGGCTTAAATTACAAAATAAACATTTTTATTTAAAATTTTTTATTGGATAAAAAAAATACTTATACCCGTAACAAGTTTAAATTAGGTACTACACGTAGTATTTATATATGGTATATTATCTGTGGTTAATTGGTTAATGATACATTTTTATCGTTTAAATTTGTACTTAATATACATAGGGGGGTCGCGAAGTGATTTACCATATTCTATACCTATTTTGGGGGTCGCGACACCAAAAAAGGTTGAGAAACACTGATATAAAGTATTAATATCAGTATCTACTATCTTGAAAATTACTTAAAATGATTATATGTACAAAGAATTTATCATAATATAATATTATTAGTACCATATAGGTAATAATATATTGTTGTGGAACTATTTAGTCGCAGATATATAAAATAATATATATAATATTTAAAATATATTCGGTGTATCTATTTTAAATTTAAAAATAATCATACATTTTGTTTAGTCTATTGTCGTCTTATATTTTTGGAGCTCAAAACAATGTTATATTTTCCTTCGTTAGCATAGTGTTGTTTTACAGCCCCGCACAAAACATTTATTTGCATTTTTATTTAATTAATTTACCTATTAAAGTTTTGAAAAAAATAGTCAAAAGTCAATTCAGTCAGACTCAATAGTAAATAACAAACGTGTAAATAGACAGTCATAACTCATAGTTCTTTCAATAATTCTAATAAATTTGGAACAATATTGAGAAGTGAATAAGTAATTATTATTTTAAATACCTACTGTTTGTTATGACTGGAGTTTGGAAGTCTAACTCTATATATTTATTCAATTGAATTCGTGCCTACATATAATTTTTATTTATTTCAACTTGCTAGTATCACCTTATTTTCTCTACATCGTTATTGCAGCCTTCAAACACGAGATTACGTCAAACCAATTGTAGGTAGGGCAGCATACTTGTGACTTGTCTATGACTCCAAGTAGTCGTTGTGTCGTCGCATGCGACTTTCCACCGACTTCCGAGCTCGTAGATGTGCTCAGAAGTCTGAGTAACTCGTCACCCATTTTTCAATAATATGTTATCCACGTAATCTCCAACCTGAGGCAAATTATGCCACGAAATTACTTTATAAAACTAATAAAAACATTATTTTTGAATCAGATCAAAAGAGATCGACTACTGTATTTCCCTTTTCCCCGTGCACACAGACAACAATGGCAGCCAGTGGCAAGTTATTACTTATTAGTTATTACGCAAACGCAATACGATATAAACAGAGTGATGCCTTCGCGGCCATGCCTCACGAATTCACGATCGCAGTCGTAAAGACGTGAACTACCCAATCTATATAGTAAGGAGACTGTGAGAGTATGATAAGCATAGAACATAGATAGTATGATAGATGATATGAATGAGACTATGAATCACGGTTTAAGATATACCACAGAGTAATAATACCTATATCTTAAACCGTGCTATAAAATATGAGAGTCGAGAAAGCTGAGTCAACTAGCGGTCAGCGAAAGCGTGAGCGTCGACACGAATTTCATTATCTTAGCAAACCATAGTCGTTTTTTACTCCATGTCCACGACCAGGTTAGGTGCATTGGTACGGTGCACGGTTAAAGATTTTATCGTAGTACGGACAGTACGGTGTAATTGTGTAAATCAGTTATCGCTGTTTGGCGTGTGCTGTCTAGGTTCCGATATTAATTAATTCAAATTTCAAACCAGGTTTAAGTCGTTTAAGAATAATATAAATAAGTATTAAAAAATATTAAAATATTTGAAAACGCATTATCATAATCATTTTTTAGCCGTGTGTTGTGACGCCACGGGCATAATCGTTCCCGTCATTGCTCGTTAATCAGAATTTGATTTATCGTACGGTTTTCGTTTAGTATCGTCGTATTTACATAATACGTACCGCTCGCACAATGGACGTTCAATGTCAGGTAGTCGATTTATCACATGTAGAATTTAATACCAGTGATGGTGTTGAGGTACTGTCTTCGTTTGAAGACATGAACCTCCGGGAAGATCTCGTTCGCGGCATGTACGCATACGGTAAGTCTCATTGAACTCCGCCGCTATGGTCCAGATGGTCCAGTTAGAATTCACCACACATACATAACTGTACTTTTTTTATTTAGGCTTTGAACAGCCTTCGGCCATCCAACAGCGTGCCATAATGCCAATGGTCAAAGGACGCGACGTTATAGCCCAAGCCCAGTCGGGTACTGGCAAGACGGCCACAATATCAATTGCTATGTTACAATCCATTGATTTAGAGCTTAGAGACACGCAAGTGTTATGTCTTTCGCCAACTCGAGAGCTAGCCATACAAATTCAAAAGGTATGTAATTTTTAAATGTATAATGTTTTCCTCCTTAGTCCCTATTGTGTATTACCTACAATTATATGAAATGTAAAAAAACTGCTTTGAAACATATTACAACAATAATTGAATTGGTTGAGAAATGTAGGAACTACATTACTAAGTTAGTTAATCATGGGTATTATTATGTCTACTGATATGCTGCTTAATAAATCTAGTATTTACTAAAATAAGTAACATATATTAACATAATATATTCTGATAAACTTAAGATAATTGTACTCAGTCGTGGTTGATGTTTTTATGCAGAGACATACTATATATTTATTTATTTATTTAATATAAACGGACGTGAGTCCTAAAACATAATAATATTAGTATTAACATTGTGTGAAAGAACACATTAATACGTAAAACATAATTTATAGTTTATACTTAAAATTAGAGAATGAATAAAATAATAATGCTAAAGTAGATATAGAATACAAATAAAATATAGAAATTATTATTCAAATATAATCAAAGACAAAAGTATTACCTGCAGTCATAAGAAGGTTAGCAGGAGAGTTCAAGCTATAATTTTTTGTTGAAAAAAGTGGATAAAAGAGTTTTGGATCTCTAGAATTATGGTGATTAATTTTAAAACGGATTAAAGAGAGAATTTCAGGATAATCTATTGAACCTAATATTAGTTTTTGTAAAAATTTAGAGAGTAAAAGTGTATGACGGTCAGAGAGTAGAGAAATATTAAGAAAATTTAAAACATTATCATATGTGCCATGAATAGGTCTATTTATGTTAAATTTAAAAGAGATAAAACGTAAAAAATTATTTTGGACAGATTCCAGCGTAAGAGCTTGTTTCGACGTACTATTTATCCATATGAGAGGGCAGTACTCTAGATTAGAACGGACAAGATAGAAGTAGATGATTTTTAAAAGAATGGGATCTGAAAATACAGCATAAGTACGTTTAATAAACCCTAGGTTACGAAAAGCTTTATTTTTAAACATTTCATTTCAGTATGTAGAAAAAAATTTAATTTACGATCAAAAATTATACCCAAACCTTTAAATTAATTAACAAGCTCGACATTAGTGCCAAATATTGAGTATTGAGAGTTAACGGGATTTTTAATTAGGTGAAATTTCATAAATTTACATTTTTGTATATTTAAAAATAGATTATTTTCATTACACCACAAAATAAGGTTATTAATGTCTAATTGCAAATTAAAAGCGTCTTCTTCTGTTTTAATAATTTTTACTAATTATGCGTCATCGGCAAATAGAAAGATATGAAAGTTAGTGATGGGGGGGGGGGGGTTTGAACACCCAAAACCCCCCCTGGCTACGCCACTGAAGTAGGTACCTATTCAAATAGAGTTTTAATAATAATTTATTGAAATAGTCAAAATATTTATAAGTTTTCTACAAAAAAAACTGATGGATTACACAAATGATCACCAAATGCTTAGAAATTAATGTTAACATTTCTACTAGATATAATGTTTTCTTACGTTTAAAAATTATTATTATTAATAACATCCAAATATGTTTTAGGTACTTTGTTTTTAAATAATTAAAACCAATTTAAATGCCATTAATCATTAAATTAAAACATTAATAATGATAGTTTAGTTTAGAACTTAATAATTTATTAATCCAATTAAATTATTATCTAGGTAATCTTAGCATTAGGGGATTATTTAAATGTTCAGTGTCATGCTTGTATTGGTGGTATCAAAATTGGCGAAGACGTGAGAAAATTAAATTTTGGTCAACACATTGTTTCTGGAACTCCTGGACGTGTGTTCGGTATGTATAGTATTATACATTTATTATATAAAACAAACATATTGATAAAATAAATATAAAAAATTTACATATTTTTTTGTATAGATATGATAAGAAGAAAATTATTAAATACGCGTAACATAAAAACTTTAGTGTTAGATGAAGCAGATGAAATGTTAAACCAAGGATTCAAGAAACAAATATATAACATATATCGTTTCCTGCCACCTGCTACTCAGGTATAATTAAATTTGACATTATTTGTATTTTAATTGTTTAAATTGTTTTCTAATTTTATTTATTTCCTTAGGTTATCTTAGTATCTGCTACACTGCCCCATGAAATATTAGAAATGACCAATAAGTTCATGACCAATCCTTTTAGGATAATAGTTAAACGGTTTGTGTAAACTTATTTTTTTTTAAATTAAAAAGTCAAATATTAATATTCATTTTATTTTTAGTGATGAGTTAACTCTTGAAGAAATAAAACAGTTCTTTGTAGCAGTTGAACAAGAGGAATGGAAATTTGACACATTGTGTGATCTGTATGATACTCTAACAATAACTAAAGCAATCATTTTTTGTTGCACAAGAAAGAAGGTTTGTGATTGATTAGATGTAAAACAAATGAAAATTATTACTAATTTATATCACATTAAAATTGTCTATTTAGGTGGACTGGCTCACTGAGAAGATGCGAGAAGCTAATTTCACAGTCAGTTCAATGCATGGAGATATGCCACAAAAAGAGAGAGAAGTAATAATAAAAGAATTTCATACTGGACAAACGTAAGTGTTTCCTAGCTATTAGTATATCAGACTTATAAGAGAATGTAAACTTAAAAGTTCATAAAAAAATAATGCTTGATAATAAGAGTAATTTTAGTGGTCTAAAAATTGTTGTACAATATCATTTTTATTTAAATGTAATATGTCATTTATACGCATAACATCATAAATCACACCGTCTAATGACCCATAATCAAAATAGAAGTGTGACATTTACTACATACTATGATTATCTACTCAGACTCAAGTTAGAATATGAGTCTTATCATGTTACTATTAGAAATATTGCAATGACAAATAAACAGCATTAATCACAAGTTCTGTAACATTGTATATGAAACATTTTCATGTTTCTTTCTAAATTTGACAAAAACAGGGGCGTATTTTAGGTAGGGGGGCGATAGGGGCGATTGCCCCCCCTGGACATTGTTGAATATAATTCATGTGTATTAGGTGCTTTCTTATTTTATTATAATTAATAATTATATCTTAATCAATGAATCAAAAATTAAAAATATAGTTCATATTTTTTTTTTTGGGCGGATAATGGAAATTGATAATAGTTGTTGAAAACCTGTTACCAATTAATAAAAACATCGATAATGGATTAAGATAGACACTGGGACAGGCTGTGTCATGTGTGATTGTGACATCAATGTTAAGAAATTGTTAAAATTGAATAAAACAATCTGTTGTTACGATTGTGGATGAGCAAGAACAAAATTAGTTTAGGTTTTTTTTACAACTAGTTATTATTTATGACATAACTTTACTGGTTAAAATTACTATTATATTAATTTAATTTTCGCTATTCAGTACCTATTTCTTTATCCAGATAGTTTGATTTAGGTATTTAATTAATTAATTAATTTAATTATTTGATATTTTTATAAATTTGTCCAACGTTTTTACTTTGCACTAAACATAACTCCTTTAGCTGTTTGCTTATTGCTTTCTGAAAAATGTTCAATGTTATATTAGGTTAAAAACATGGCTGAGAATTCAAATGTCCCAGAAAAAACTTACAGGTTTGACTTTATTGAATATTCATAGAAATATACCTATCGACACTATAAAAGTAATAGAGAGATTTTCAAAGACAAACAGAAAATTATTGGATTTTGTTATTTAAATATTGAAATTTTTATTCTTGTTTTATTATTATATATTCATCTTAAAATTATTATTATATTATCACATAACTTTATTTTAAAACTACCTACTATTTATTATGTGATCATTATTTCTTTTATATTTATATGTATGTCAAGTTATTTTGTTTGTATTATTGTTGATGTTGTTTACAATAATTAATGTTATTATAGATTGTGAAAGTGGGTAGAAATCAATTATTAAAATTTTAAGCAAACGAAAAGATCGAAAAATGTTGAACTGCCAATTTATTTATAGATATGTACACTGTCGTTTGTAGACATATACTTTTATAAGTACCTATGATTTGAGTTCAAATTTTGCCCCCCCCCCCTCTGGAGGAAGAGCTAAATATGCCCCTGGACAAAAATACTCCTTTTATGTATAAAACACAATAGTAGAAGTTTATTAGGTACATACATAGGCGTGCTGCAGGAATTTTTCACAGGGTGTGCAAAATTGTTTTAAATGGGTTACTTAACTTGATTCAGTTAGATAAATATTGTCTTTATATTATAATAATTAGTTTATAATAAATTTAAATTTTTTAGACGCTGCTTTATTGATAATGAAAATATAGAAATAGAATATTAGATGTAAATTTAATATTACTATAATGACTAGTATTGTATAAAATAAAAACAATTATTAATTTACATATTATTACAGTAAGCTCTCAATAACTCAAAATACAATGGAAAAAAAATCGACTTACCAAAAATTTCAAGTTATCAAAAACTTTTAAAATGTGTTTTTATTTTTAAATAATTTTTACATTAAAGAAATAAGAAAAAAAATGTTTTCTTACATTCTCATTTTCCTGTCAAGACATTGTCAAGAACTCATTTCAATAAACAGAGTTCTATATCACAGTATTCTCCTAATTTCATTTTTTTCCAAGTTGCCGGGTTTTAATAAAGTTAAAATTATAATTTATTAATTTAATAACTTTAAATTATAGATTTTTAAAATAACATCTTTATTTTTTTATTATTGTAGACAATATTTTACTCGCTGGAATTACAAAATCGTTGACTATTTCAGGTTTTTCTTTTCGGCTTTTTCGATAATTTTAAGCAAGTGATAATGTTGTTAATTTTGAGCCATAATAACCACTGTATTAACGCTGTTATACATACGATCAATGATTAAACGAACAGACGATATAAAACTAAACTGAAATCTGTTGTATGAAGTTACCAAGGTTTAAGTTACAAATATTTAGTTGACTCTGATGGTCAGGTTTTACAAAATAAAGTCATAAATGAATAATAATTGCCTTGCTAAACTATTTTTAATACTTACTAAATTTGGATAATTTGTAATAAAATTGTATTAAAATAACTTTTTATAAGTACTTATACGGAGTAATTTTCATGTTATTTAAGTAGATTATGCTATGAATATATAGATACAACAACAAAATGTAAGAACTAAGATATTTGAGAAAAATTATATTCATAATATATAGTTAATGTATATTCATTGTTGCTTTTAAAATAAAATAAAATAAATAAATGTATTGAATTTTAATGACATAATAATTTCCTAGATTTCAATTTTTACAAGACAAAAATATTTTTAATAATGAAAAATCAAATGACAAATTTTAATTGTTACCAGATATTACTCTATTGAAAAAATTATTATTTTGTGGAAATTCTCTATTCATAGAATTAAAATGTATGAGTAAAGCCCTCACGGGTTTCTTCAGTATAATTTTGAGGTGTGGTTGTATCCCCTTAAGATTTAGTGTTATGTGCGCCACTGGTCAGTACACTTCGTAGTAATAAGAGGTCCTCTTTTTGTGATAAATAAAAAAAAAATAGTTTCTATCATTCATTCCTAATTAGGGTTTTGCCTACTTTTATTAAATACATTTTATTGCCTTATATATTGTCTACTTAGGTTTGTAAGACCATCTATTATGTTTATGATAAATATTATATCAAGTTTTTAGATTAGATTTCTTCTATATATTATATTTTTTGAACATTTGCAGAAGAGTTTTAATTACTACGGACATTTTGGCTCGTGGTATTGATGTTCAACAAGTTTCATTGGTCATAAATTATGATTTACCTAGTAGTCGCGAACTGTATATACACAGGTAAATTATTTTTATCGAGTACAATAGCCAATAAGACATATGGATTATGTCTATTGTTGTCAAATTAGTTAACAGTAAAACGATAAATGATTGATGAAAATGCAAATATATTTGTTACAAAATTCATATCCTACTTATTGTTCAACATTACTTTTTCTTACTCTAGGCCATCTTTTTTTTGTTTATATTTAATTTAATTTTATATATACAGGATTGGCCGTTCTGGAAGATTTGGTCGCAAAGGTGTGGCAATTAATTTCGTAAAAATGGAAGATATTAGGATTTTACGTGATATTGAACAGTATTATTCGACACAGATCGATGAAATGCCTATGAATGGTGAGCGTAATAAATGCAATCAATACTAATGGTTTTACACGTATCTATTTTGAAATGCATAATATACAATTTTTAATAACACCAATTTTATTAATATTTTCAGTTGCTGACTTGATTTGAATGCCCAAAATCCAGATTTTTAAAATCATTATTTATTACCTATACCCAGGATGGAGTATATTTAAAAAAATTATCAGTATAATATGTAAACAATACATTACTTTTTTAACAATTACTTTTTTTAATGATATGGAAATAAAAATAATATATGTATAATAAAATACATACTAATTTTAATCCATATTTTAGAGTTATAAGAAGCCATTCTTTTTTTTTATAATTATACAGTTTAAGTTAATAACAGTAGAATATAAGCTCATTGACAAAGTGTATGTGCTATATATTCTCTATATTGTTTACTTACAATTATGTTTATTAATAAAATTATGCTAAATATTGTAATCAATAAAAGAAAATATATCTTAAGAAAACCAATATAATTTTTAGAATTTTGTAATTTAACTATAACAACATTAATCATAATATCATACATAATGAATATATTCAATATCACCATTGTATCAATAAAAAATTATAATTATAATTTTACAAGAGAAATAAATGATCATTTTTACCATTTATATTCTACAGACAATTATTTGTTGAGTATAAACAAAATTATTTGAAACATACATTTAAAATTTTATTTTTAAAAAACTGCATAAATAACAATTTTTAGTTTATCTGTACAGAGTGATTGGAAAATTTTCAGTCACCAAGTGATCGTCAACAAAAATTACTGAAATGTTGACTTCAAACTCTGAAAAAAAAAATCATGTTTAATCATAAAAATTTAGTTTATCATAAATGGATATTTTACTAGAAACAAGATGCAATGTATGAAATAAAATGGTGAATAGAGTAAAAATTACTTAGATCAGGGGTGGCCCAACGTTTTTTGGTCCCAATCTACCGAAAATATACTTCACCTTTGAGGATTGACTTCCATAGATAATAATACAGTTAAGACTTATTGACAATATGTTCACAACAACCTCGACTAATTTTTGTGTAAGTGGCACTAAAAAAAATTCTAATATGATCGACTTTGAAGTTGTCAGTGATCAACAGTTTGGCCGCCCCTGATCTATACTATCTCATTTAAAAATATTATAAGAAGCTATAAAATATGTATTTAATCTTTTGATATGTGCATAAAAATCTATTTAATATACATATACAGTCTATATGTAGATGTAGATGTAGTATTTGAATCTTATTTATGACCTTAGTAACAAATAAATAATAACAATTGATAGTTGAAAAAAGCGTGGTCAAGTGGATACCGCTTTGCTGTATAGTTGGTCATTTTTATTTATGTGTTAAATTTGAATCCAATGATAGGTATTATTGTATACGAAAAACGATTCTGAATAGAGATGATTTGTCAGCCTATGATATATTTCCAGTGGGTGGTGAAATAGGTGGATTATGTTTTAATTAGCCTGAATACCCCAAAATTGAAGTTCTTTTATAATTATTGTAACATTTGTAAGCCAAACTTATGGAAAATCTTGTATACAATTATTAACTCTTAGTACTTATACAATTTTTTTTAATAAATTATAACTTAAAAATAATTTGCAAATATTCAAGATTTTGACAAATTTTTGTCAATATTTGAACTTCAAATGTTATTAAAAAAAATTGTGCTTATGCCCTATAGCCTGTTTTCATATAATTTTTAAATCCCTATAAGACTAACTCTAAAATACTCATTTTTAATTTTCAATTTAAATTATAATGCATTAATGCATATGTTTAGTACATATTTTTTTTTTTTTTTAGGTATAGGATTAGACTGTGACGTATATTATTGACTTATTACTATAATTGTATATTATTAAATATATTATAATCTTACATTTGCATTAATTTATGAATACCTATGTCTTACCTACGAGGTAGACATATAGGGTGTCCCACGAAGATCTGACAAATGAAATAACTTTTGTTCTAATTAATATTTTTAAAAAAATTTCTTTTAAATATAATTCATAGACAACTGTGCTACATTTTTTATTTTTTAATACTGAAAATAAAAAACTTTCCAGAATTTTCCAGAATATTCAAAATAGCCAATTTGTAAATCTGATTTTCAGAAAAATTTATATGGTAAAAACATTTATTTAAGTCAAGTGGCTGATTTTTTACATTTTTTTTTAATATCAACATTCTTGTTAAGTAACATACGCGGGCGCCTATGGGTATCATTGTATTGCTATTTCATTTATCAGATCTCCATGGGACACCCTGTATAGAAACATGCATGGTAGACAACAAATGTGAAGTAAACTGCGTGTAATATTTAGAAAATAGGCGGTAGACCGAATACGACAAGAATACCAAAATTTTAAATTAAAACAGACTTTATAGATTTTTTATCCCAAAATTATAATTTTTTAATATGAACAAAATTTTAGGTACTTTTTATCATATTTTACAATATGACATAACATAACTCCGTTAACAGAATCGCATATAAAATTAATTTATTGAAATATTATTATTATTCACTAAAATATAGATAATAATTTTCAATGAAGAATCGTTAATACTTAATAATTATTATTATGATCATAGTAAACAATGATTACAATGAAATATAGGCTCACAAATTTCTACAATAAATGTATTCATCTAATAATAAAGTATATGGAATTCATTGTGACACGGTACGCAACGGTGGCCAGTACAAAGTATAGGCACCGCAGCGGCCGGTCGGCTCCTTATTAACCGCCACCACGGCCTACGACGACACGACTTAGTTGACTCTCTCACCAACGCCTCAAAGGCTAGGCGGGACGGGAAGACAAGTCGCGCCGGACGAGTACCAGCCGCCGGCGATCTCTGCTCTGCGACACGCAACGTCAACGCGACAACATGGTGTTATGATCACCCGTGTTTAAGAACGACGACCGACAACCATACCACATTGGATACGTCAGCACTCGTCCAACCACGGAGATCGACCGATCATCATCTCCGTCACCAGTACATCATCGACAACGGTTACAGCTCAATAGACGCCGACCAGACACCTGCGAGGACGATCTACAATCAACCTCCGCCAAGTCCGCGTCAATTGAATACATTTACTACAAAATTCTTGTTTTTTCATTGTAAGATATTATAAAAAATATATTATGAATAAACTCCTAATAAAAATATGTTGGCCATTCTATAACTTGTAACACTTAGATTATCTCTCTCTGTAAATATGCTTATTAGTATATTAGCAACAATAAATAGTTTACATTCATATGATAATCGTTATTTGATGAAGATTTACCTATTTTGAAATTTGCTGTTTTTGTGGTGGAACAAGAAAACAGCCTTGGAAATATCATATAAATTGGAATTGAGATACCTGTTGATACATTTCCTTCAGCAATTTGAATGTTTTGAATTTCAGTGGCTATAAAATTTTTACATAATGCAATTAATACAATTTTATCAATGTTATTATCATCTTACTAATATATCTTACTGGTACATGGAAAATTCTCCCCTCTATAATGTATTTTATTTATGAAAAAAAAATAATCATTTCATAATAAATAAAAAACTTAAAAAAAAAAATGGAAGGAAAATGTCCTAATACACCAAAAATAGTGGGGGGCAAATGTCTGCGATTCATGCATACCATACCTAAATATATGTTCAGCAGTTTTAATTTTGTATGTTAAGCTAAACATTAAAGTGAAATAATCTATTATTATATATAAAAGTAAGAACATTATCCCTGTTCTCTCATCAGTTTTTTTACTATACTTTAATTTTTAAGTGAATTTATAAGTGTTTTTCAAAATTAATAATTTACAAATCCATAACTCGCTTAAAAATTAAAATTTCATAAAAACTCTAACAAGAAAATATAAATAATGTTCCTGTCCTTAATTTTATTACAGTGGTAGATCAACATACTCTCCTAATAAAATTAAAAATACAAAATCGGTTTTACTGAACATAAAATTGCTACTGTTATAGATTTCTAAGACAGACAACACATGTGGGTGTTGCGTACACTAGTGAAAATAGAAAATTTACCATCTTTTGAGAAACCTTCAGTACAACCACAAGTCTCAACCCGCACCAATTGTACATCTATTGATTTAATGGGGATATCAGAATGTTCAATTTTAACCTAGAAATTGTAAAACAAATATTTCAATTAATTATTAAGTAATGAAATGCAGTACATATCATCTCACTTCTCCTGTAAATGGCTGCATAATTGAACAGATAACCGAATCAATTGAACCAACGATGTGAAACTTTGGTATAATGGAACTATCATTAACATTAGCCAAAGTATTTTGATTTATCACAAACTTGTCTACCTTAGATGATAACACATTTAAACATGGCTATAAAACCGTAAAAAATAAAACACTTGTTTATTGTGGAATAGTTTTCAGAATCCGTCAATGTTTACCTACAGTGTTTTCGACAACAAATTCAAGTGTTTTGTGAATGTCCTTATTCAGAAAATTCCTTTTAATAACAGCTTTCAGCAAATACTGTATGTTAATGAACACACCATGATAGGACTCGTATAGCACTTTGTTCAAGAGCGGAGTGACAGGCGCTTCAAATGGTATCTCAGTGGTACCGCTCGGAAACCGGCCGGCACGAGCTATTTCCAAAGAGCACATCATCAATTGCACCGGCTGAAAATTTGCAGACAATCTTCAGTAACATCGATGTGATATGACCACGAGTACATACCTTGACAGAATTGTAGAAAGCGTCGAAAGCGCCTACGTTTTGAGTGCTGATCTGCAGGTCGACTGTGCCCTCAATGGTCATGAAAACGCCTTCGTGTTTGATGTCCGTTGACGTATCGATGATCACCACCCCGGCAATCGTGTCCTGCAAATAGTTATAACAGTTACGATATTATTGACAGCCACCGAGTCAGCGCGTACTTACGCCTTCGCGATACACCTTATTCGACCGCTTTAGTTGTATATCCAAATTTAAAGCCATTGCTGTTACGAGAATTTCCGTGAAGCAATATCGTAGGCAACAGTGGTGAGAAATGTATAGTAACGCGATGTGATTCGGATGACACGAATGTTAAAAGTTTAAAATAATATGTGATCACATTGAAATAATTATCTACTATTCATTATTCAATACGGACGAGTGTACGGCGTACGCGCCGACTACACGGTATCGGTATGGCTGTACAATATACATAAAATTGTTATTTTAACAAATGTAAATACTAAATAACAATGAACATTATCATTCATTATTATGTATGATAATTTTTGAAAAATGATTTGGTGTTCAATGATAACGTCTGTTTGATACTGATAGCAGTGTGATAACGAACTACGAAGCCTTTGGCCCATGGCATCGAGATAAAGAATACACTGGAGCGCGCGCTCGTATACCCGCACACATAAATAAAACGAGCCGTCGGGCGGCGTCGATTCAAACGCTATCCCCACCACCGTACGGCAAGAAAAATATTATTACGTATGCCGTACACAGGAAACATTCGAAGAATTCACTTTTTTAGTTTTTTGTTGTTGCTATAAATGCGATTTTATTATTTTAACCTAATACTTAATGGACATTACCTACTTAATCGACATTTAAATAATAAAAATAATAATTCATATATTTATATTACAACAAAGTACGTCACAGAAATAAGTACATTAATAATATAAAATAATATAATAATATTATGGCTAGTCGCTAGTTAGATTATTAAAATACTAAACAACAATCTTTCAACCAATTTTTTTTTTGGACTTCCAATTCTAAAAATATAAACACTTCATTTAATAAGCCAGGTTCACATTGGAAAGAAGATATCCAACTTCTAATTGTGGATGGATGAGGCAGAGTGAATAATTTCCTACAATAAGCAAAAGCTTTAGGAGAATAAAAGTAAAGTGTTTTGGCAAATTCTTTCATTGTGTCAGAATACCGAATACCATTCTTCCCAGTAATATTGCATTTGCGCTCATGCAAAAGCAAACTTAATGAAAACCCACCAAAATGTTCTTCAAGTATGGAGGTGACTTCATCAGATGATGGAACTTTACTTCTAATTGACACAAGTAAACTTTTCAATGTTTTGATTTTTACATCTCTTCTTTTCAGCTTTTGTTGAAGAATTTTCACTTTTTTTCTTAGATTATGTTTGGTTGGCGATTCTAAAGTACACTGAATGCTTTTGTCTTCGGTTAAATTCTGTTAACAAATAGTAAATAAAAATAAAAACAATTTTAAGATTTGATATTTCAGTTAAGCATAAAATAAAGTAACTACTTTTTCAGATGAATCAATCACTTCTTCTACTTTTGTTTCAACTGATGACTCATCACATACCGAAGTGCCAGCATTAGGTGTAGGTACATAATGAATGTCATTAGTACAATTACGTTGTAATAAACGACGTTTCACTGGTAAAGGCTTTAGTAAATGAGTAGGAAAACCACTAAATACTGATGGAACTGCATTTGTGTTCAACAATTTTACAGTTGCACCTGGCCGAATTTGGTAGTCTGTGTCAATAAAATGTTCACTACAGATAAAACTATATTTTGAAGGAACAAAATTTTTTCTGCGTACTTCTTTCAGCCATTGACTTAAAAGACTAGGATTTTTTAAAGGAAATCTAAAAAAAATAAAAAAATATATATATATATTAATATTCTATATTAAATATAATTTGTCATAACAAACCGATGAAACTGTACAGAACTGCCTTTTGTCTGTCTATTGGTGCATCCAAAAGCAGAACACGAAATTACCATTTTGGCTTTAAATAGTAAGAAAAATAATATAAAAAATAATTATTATTTTCAACAAAAAAAGCCCGTCACAAATAAGAATAAATGTATATTTAAATATATTTGAATAACTTAAATAAACACTCATTTAAACCACAGAAAAGTTAATAAACCGCAACTACAAACGTACAAATAATAGTTTTTTGCCGTACGGTGGTGGGAATGATTATTATCACGGCGGCTCGTTTTCTGTTTAGGAGTGCGCGCTCCAGTGTATTCTTTATCTCGATGCATAGATATTAGAGTACATTTTACTAGTCATCTTACTACCACGAACTACGATATCTTAGTTCGTGCTTACTACATCTTAGTTAATAGTATCTAAGCTTATAGTATATTATTTAGTAAAATATTTTAAAATTATAATATATTTATTTACAATGGGTCGATTATGTAGCGTTATAAATTGTTCAACTCGCAATTCCAAAGTGACAACTGAACGTGTAACATTATTTTATGTAACAAAAGATGACTACTTAAAATCTCAGTGGATTAATGTAGTTTGTGCGGTTAACAGCAGAGAAACTAATGTCAAATTTGTATGTGCCAAACATTTTAAAACTGAAGACATTAAAAGGACATATTATGGCTCTGAAAACTTAGGCTCTGAGGTAAACAATGCTGACGTAGAGTAGTTTCAAGCACGAACTATTAGGTTTTTTTTTTTTGTAATTTCGTCCAAATTTGAACTTAAAATGACTATAAAAATAAACTGTGTTTGTGTATTTTTTAGATTTTTTGGTAACAGAATTAACTATTTACATGTAATCTTGTTTTAAATATTCAATCCTTAGATAGAAAGTAGAACATTTTATAAATTTTTAACTACAAAATAATTATTCAATTTTAAATTTGATACATTTTGTCGAAATTCGATCTTTAAATGCTTATAAAAAAAAATTGTGCCTATGAATTTTAAATTTTTTTCAACTGATATTGTAACAATATATCAGGAGACTTGTATTACTTTTTTACACTTTTTGGCCCCACAGATAATTATTAATTATTATTTAACACAATTACTTAATACTTATATCTAGTCTTGGGCTCTACGTTCACGGCCAGAACTGAATTTTGGAGCAGTTCCTTCTATTTTTGAAACTTGACCCAGTCACACCTCAAAATTATCATCAAATGTAGCTTTGTGTAGATATCCAGAAGAAAATGTTGAAATTGTTAGTATCTGATTTTTCATTTTTGCTAAACATGTATATAGGTATCCCACATGAGTACACCTATGTTCATATAATAATTTGTGGTGTTATTAATTAAACAAATTTACTTTAGGAAATATTTGAAGATTTTGTTAAAATAGTTCCTACAATCGATTTGCCTGTTGGTTGGATATATCATTTAGAACATAATGTTGTGGCATTTTGTTTTTTAAAATCATATATGAGTGAAAATCTTTTGATGATGATTGAAAAACAAATTTTGGTTAAGATTGATTTAAGTGTAAAATATTACTTCACTAATAGAGAACTAGACCTATCACATTTCACTTTCTTAACCAAACATTTTCCAACAAACAAATCAGACATTGAGCACTCTATA
>VUJU01003930.1:10896-22250 GCA_009835225.1 Aphis craccivora | reverse complement strand
ATATATATATATAAAAACAATGCACCTATTTGTTTTTAATATCCTAAGTAATATTGTTTGGATTATTTTTGCTTATCCAAACAAGACAATAATCTGACAAGTATAAAAAAAATGCAGTGGTCTAGGAATGTGCAGTAACTTTAAGTTATACTTCTTCAACTATGATGTATTTGTAAACTCGATTGAAATCTATTGATATTTCAGAGTTTTTAAAAAGCCAGGCGTACGTTAAAATCTTTATAATGTTAATACACGACCATTAATAGAATATATTGTACGTATATGTAATATCTAATACATTATTATATTACTGGTATATCTGTAATAGTGATTCCCGTACTCTATCGTCATTACAATAATACGCGTAATGTTTAGTAAGTTTCACACCTCAGCGAATGTGTATTGTATTAGAGAGCCGACGGGTTTACATTATGCAAATGGCACACGTTCGCATTGTGATCGGCCGCCGTGTTATAATCCAGAGTTTTTCTCTAAGCGTGTGCGTGTAATATTCGCATACTTATTGTGTGTACTATGTGTATTATATTATTATATTATGTCCTCCAGTGTACACACTGTACCTATATAATATTAAATAAAGGCGTATTATAACAATATTATCGTGTACGGGGGCAGGATATAGGAAACCGCTGTGTACGTGAAAAGCCGGCGGCTGACGGTGAAAAAGTGAAAAAAAAAGCGTTTTAATCCAACGCCGCGCGTCGCCTCTGCTGCCGTATAGTTTGCCGACTGTATGACATATAAAAGTGTTATTCGTTTGTTTGGTCGTTTATTTATTTATTTTGTTGTTGTTTCTGTTTTACAGAATTCGTTTACAATGAAAACGGAAAGACAAAATATTACTATGATATTATTGTACGTTTGTACCTACGATATAGCGTCGGGGTATATATGTCGAGCGCAACCGGCGTAAAGACGCCTAAGCCCTTACGCTTTGTTTTCGAAAAACACTAGAATGTTAACGTTATTTCCGCGCAGTTTGAAAAGAACATAGGTCTGGTACTACATGTACCTATACGTACATGCGCGATAGTGATATTGTATTTATGATGGCGTTTAGGTACACACATTATTGTAGCGTTCTCTTTCCCACGGATATAGCAACAAAATAATAATGACGATGATGATATAATAGTAATATAGTAACTAATAAAAAAGTAACAAACGTACATAATAATGATATATCAACGCGTCACTAAAACGCACGTGATATTTCAGTAAAATTTATGGCCCAATATCATTGGCGAAAGACTACGAGCGCGTTCTCCGAGCAAAGGGTTTTATATATACACTTTATTAAACTTAATATATTACAGTTGAAATATCAAACTAAAATTACAGTATTAGTTTAATAAGACGAGTTGTGATTTACTGTAATTCTAAAATGTACCCGAGTTTTTAATTACAATAGTAATTCATTCAAGCTTGATGTTTATTTTTATAACGTTTACAACTTTTTTTTTTTTTTAAATATACATTTTAAAATGACTTGTAGCACCACAACTCGAGTCTATTCTCATAGTTGGCATATTATATTAAAATACAAATTAAAACATTCCACATTTTAAACATATTCAAATAAATAAAAAAAAATCAATATAATATAATATATTATGTGCTATTATTATTATTATTTTTTTTTTTTTTTGTAAATTACGATATAACAAACATTAATTTACATTAAAATATAGGAATATATAAAAAAGTTCTAAATACATAATATATTTGTATTAATAATTACCTTCATAATATTATACTGATGTAAAATGAAGTCAATAATTTTGCATCTGTTATCAAAGCTGTTAAATTTTAATAAGTGTTGTTTTTTTTAGTTTTAATTTTTTATAACTATTTACGTAAGAGTACTCTAGATTATATCATAAAAAATATTAAAGATAATACAATTTTATAATATATTATTTTCCTTTCTTAATATTTGCATATTAAAGCAAAATATATTAAATGGAAAATATTCTCGATCCAACTTTATAATATATGTAGATTGCTATTTTATATTAAATTGGTATGAAAAATTATAATTTTTAAATGTACAAAAAGAGAATTACATTGAATTACAAATAATAATATTATTATAATGTATTATATTCGTAGTTTATATTAATATTAAATAATTATTTTATTCTGGATTCATCAATAAATAGACAAGTTATATTAATGAACATCATTATAATAAACGAATTTGTGTGTCGGCGCATTTATTTATATTAATTTGTGTATAGTATTTAATAGCAGCGAAGTGGTGTTAAAAATTCGATTAAAAAAAAATAATAAAAACAGCGATGTATTCTGTTCGGAGACGTTGGTATATAGGCTTCATGGGAACTTATTTATGCTTGTGCGTTCTATAACATTTATATGTATAGTGAAGTGCGTATTATAACAACGACGGATGCAGTGGTGAGGGTAAAGGAAATAAATTAAAGTTTGTGCAACGTTTTTGGGTAACACGTTCGACCATTAATAACTTTAAGGTCGGTACATTTTTCATCGGCCAGCTATAATGTGTATAATGTATATATATATATATATATACATTTTGGACGGGGTTAAAAATTCCGTAGAGTACAATAATACATCAGGCAACAAGGCAGTGCGGTGGTCGGTGTGTAATTTATGCTGCTGAAAACTTTAAAATTAGTTAGGACCAGGCGCAACGAAAGAAAGAAAGAAAGAAAGAAAGAGCAAACGCAGAGGATGTGAGATCGCAAGAGAGTGAGGGCAGGAGCAAGAGTTCATCTCAGTTATATGCGCGTAACTAAATTTTACCTGGTAATATTATTATACTAAGGCGGAGCAGTGAACGAGATTATATATATATTATATAAGTACGTTGTGAGAGAGAATATTGGTGTAAACTTTGGGTTTATTGAGGAACTTTCAAAGACCTCAGGTTTGGGCGAGAGAGGAAAACAAACTTTGTACAAAAGCAAACTCTTAGTGGCGGGTGGAAGGGGTTGATATCGAAAGGGTATTTTTCTTTGAAAATAATAATAGGACCAGGATAGCCGTCGAGATGAAAATTACTTTAATAAACACAAGTTTGCTTCGATCACACGAGAATAAATCATTAATCACGTTCATCTTTTTTGTTTGTTCCAGGTGAGTAATAGCTGAAAAACAACAATGTTCGTTACTCAGTCGTTATAATATATATTTACCTACGTGATTAAATTGTAAGTGTATTGTTGTTTATTAATAATTATTATTATTTATAAGAAATGAGTTTGAATTTTTAATAGCAAATATTTGAATTTTCCCTCTATAAATGCATATTGCATATATATTACAATAATAATTGTGAACATACTCACAATACAAATCGATTAGAACTTTTTAAAACGATAAGTTATTGATATTGTTATGTTAAAAAATATACTAGAAAGGACCCACATTGTTTTAAATCTATAAAATATCTACTTATATATTATATTGTAAAACCTATGTCCTATACTATAAAAATGTAAACTTACGTAGATTGTATATTAATCCGTAGTTATCAATGAAAAAACCAAAAAGTAGCTAATTGGTGAAATTATAAAACATTTTTTTAATTTCTTTGTTTTACATAATAATGTATAAAATGTTTTATTTTTGGTGTTTTCACATTATAAGTTCTTTTATTATTACATTTAATGTTACAAAATCCGAACCCTATACTTTTACGTCATAATACGTAGTGATTTAATAGCGTCATTTATGTTTTACATTTTAAAATTAATATGAAGGTACAACATACGCATACAACATTAGTATATTATTATTAACTGAATAATATTGAGTTATAAATATAATTGTTAATCATTTCCTCGGTAGACATAGTAAATCTAAGATAAAAATATCAACTATTATAGTTTTTGGAGGTGATCCAAAATATCGTTCTTTGTTTTATTAATATAATATATTTATAGGAATGAAAATTGTATTTTAATATTATTGTGTTTCTTAATAATGGACCGATACGAAATGATATAGTTTAAAGAATATAATATAATTGTATATAATAGAATAAATATATTTATGTTTTTCATCATAGATTTATTCTTCAAAATAAACTTCTTATAAAATACTCATTTAATATAGTATTCTATTATGCAGAGATTGAAATAATATATATATTATATAATTTGAGATGAAAAAAAATTCAAATACATAATTAAAAAAATTAGCAATTCAAATACATACTTGCATATATATATATCTATAATTTATTTAAATCATACTTGACTGTTAATTGAAAGCAATGTTAGAATTTGTAACAGCTATAAAACTTTTTAAATATAACTGATACATTAAAATATACATTGAGATTTATAAGAGATGTTTTTATAAAAATTCAATAGATATTTTTAAATAAAAATTATAAGTTAAAAGTAAAAAATGTAAAATATACATATTTTAGATATAAATATCTATTTACAGACAGTACTCTGTATACTATATAGTATATATAATATATATGTATACTATTATGCGTACATATTATATCATAAACGTATATAGTACATATTACAGCGACGAATACTGTTTACCTTAAGTTTTAATTTAGTACAGAATCGATGAATGTAGGATACACTTGTTTTTAACACCTTCCATTTTATACAATGTAAAGAGCGCACCTGGTAATTATTTATGATCAATTTGGTATTAAAAATAATACACTCCCTATATTAACGTTAAAATTTATGGTGACTGTTGGTAAATGGTAATGTACTAGCCGTAAATATTTAATAAAAAAAATATATTTACTGATAGTAAACATTTTTTGTAATACGCGTTATATTATATACACCTAACGGTCCTAACATCAACATGTTTTCTATCAAATTTCATCCAGTGGGTTCTTTACAAAAAATTAATGTTTATTTTCATAATAAAATCCCACTTATTATTAAAAATATGTTACACCAAATATTGTTCAGTATAGATAGCGAATAATTATAGTTTTTTTCAAATAGAAATACTTGTGTGGAGCAAAATTTTAAAATATACGACCTTGTGTGCAAACGCAACCCACTGAAATTCCATAACTAGAAACCTAAAACAACGAAATATTTTTAAGATATACATTCACATGCGTAAATAATAAGTGGTATCAATTTAAAGATGATATAAAATTCGTATTTATAAATATAAATATTACTATAATTATTTTAAAATCGATTAAATTGTGAACAACGACATTAAATAATTTTAAATGTCGTTACATTATTTCAAGAATAAAATTGAAAAAACTTCAAATTAAAAATCAATTCAAATAGTACCTACAAACTCGCGATATCAAAGTGTCTAGTGTTGAATTATATTTCTAGCACACTATAGTGAACTATATAAATAAGAGTAGTTAGTTTGTTAAGTAATACACACATATATTGTAGTGATTAATTTATTTTTTTACTGTTCTCGTTAATACGCGATAATCGGATAATATAGTTATATTTTGCGACCAATAGATAACATAAACTGCGAAGTTATCGAGGCAGTTCAGCGCCCGCACACCTATGAACGAACCGCAAGAAATAGGGTTACGAAAACGATTTTTTTTTCGTTGATCAAATAATACGCGAATCGCTTGCGGTTAATTAAGCGATAACTGTATTTATATGCTTCTATAATAATGGCTAGTCGTAAGCAAACATTTTTAAGCAAAAATCGAAACCAAACCGTGAAAATTAACTTAAACATATATAATATATATAGTTTAGTCATTTCGTGTATAATGTATAATGTATATATATTATAGTTTGGGGGAGAGAAAAAATAATAGCATGGCTGTGGAATTTGTCCGTGCAATGTGACTGTGCGTTATGCTGGCGAGGCACACATAGATGGGGATAAATGGATACCTGCCTGGTGGTAGTAGTAGCAGCGCGCGAGCAAAACAAATTTTAAACAAATATTTCCTTTTGGCTTTACGCCTTTATATATGTTTATTTTACTCGGTGATTTATCGCGTCTGTGAAAAAACAACACACACACACACACACACATAGACACGCACAAACAGATACACCATCGGGATTTGCACCCGAGCACGTCGCGCCCCGTTGTTATATTTGTGCGGAGTGCACTCCCTTTTTTCAGTTTCCCCGGTACCGCCGCTCTGTCATAAGCCTTCAAGTGGGGGGGGGTGTACGACGAGCTCGCGTTTGCTTCTCCGACACAGAGAGATAAGTATTACCGCCACCGCCGCCGCACTACTGCTGCTATACTACTACACGGCAGAAGACAGATAACGCGAGGGGACACGGTATCGCTAGAAGGCGGTGGTATACGGGGGAGGGGAGGGGGTGGCGAAAAAAGCGCCGGTGCGCGCAGAACGAATTTATCGGTTCGCTGGTCCCGTAATACGGTATTCCCGTACAAATGTCAGGGACATAAATTTAAAAAAAAAAAGGATGGGGGAAAAAAATGAGAAAAAGAAAGGACGGTAACGGCGGTCGGTGCGTCACGCGCGCAGGGCGCCCCCGGACGAGAGCTCGGCTGTGAACGGGAAAGTGTATACGATGCGCGCAGCACGCGGAATACGTGGCTGCATGAATATGCTGCTCGGGTATTTTTATTTTTGTTTAAATATGGCTTGAAAATGAAGAATGGACGTTTAAAAACTAAATTGCGGGAATACCTTTTTACATAAATTATACGCGGGACTACAGTGCACCGCACCGCCTAGGCCTCGAGAAGGGGTGGCGGGCGCTGGCTGCTATAGGGTCGTAATAAAAAATGAAATAAAAACAGGTGGAACTCATTTATTTCGCGAATTTCTCTACAAATGAGTCGTGTTGTTTTTTTTTTTTAATTAGTTTATAGCCGAAAGAGGATGCCCGCGACGGCGGTGGTAAACGTTTTTCGAGTTTTCAATTGCCTCTGTCGCGCGAGAGTGCCAGCCAATTGCAGTCTGCGGTTTGCCAGCTGTGTAATGTATACATATTATACCACGCCATATATAAAATACATCTATGTTAATATATTGATTTAACATCTAATCTCGTCGTTTATAGTATGAACATCTTGTACAATACTGTGCAAATATACTTCGTCGATACGATACAATATCGTGAATCCATCGTGATGTTTTATTTAATTCTTGAAATAGGAAAACGTAGTAAACATGGTATTGTTTAGTTCATTGAATACGAATAAAAATGTACTTGTTTTGTACGTCATATGATATATTATCACATCTACCGCATTTGGTTTGCGATTAACGATGTATATAGTAAGCGAGTATATTTTTTGTAGGAGACGTATCGCGAAGGATACAATAATAACAGTAATAATATGGTATAAATATACGTGTCGTCGGATATAGGTCGGAAACTCGGAAGTGGATGGAATGCTCAACGTATATATATGCGTGCCATACAACGAGTCGGTTGTGCAAAAATATTATTATTTAGATCGTCCACGTCGTATTATACATAAACACACAGCACATATACATATATTATAATATATATATTTATGTTTTGCTTGCGCTCGTCGTTGAATCTGTGTGTAATAATAAAACGAAAAATAAAGAAAGGATAAAATATGAAAAACGACGTCGGCGTTGCCTCCGGGCCATACGCATCGTCAGCTCGGACGGCAACAAATCTCGTTGGCCCCACCCCATGGCTGTATACGGCAACAGCAGCAGCTATATACGCGCGCACCACCAGTAGTGGCCGGGTCGCATCTGTATGGAAAGCTCGAGGAAAATTAGACGGTGCCGGCAGCGAAGATTCACGGCTTATATACACACACATACATTATATATATGTGTGTGTGTGTGTGTATAAAAGGGCAATAAAGAAAAACAACGGCGTCTGCGTGGAGGCGAAGAAGGCGAGGGAAGAATTATTATACAAAAATAACAGATGTGAATTATTACATATTAATCTGGGCGCTGGACCGTTTTTGTTTTATGCTCAAACCCTCTAGCCCGCGCGCCACCTCCGACGCCGCTTGCCATCGATTCTCTGTGCGAGCTTTATGTGCATATACGCTGCAGCAGCGCGACGATGGTGACGACGACGTGAAGAAGAGGCGGCGGTGGAGTTTTCAAAACTGAATTTGTAATAACGTTAATTATAAGTTTGCGGCCTTATACACGCACACTCACACACACACACACACGTCCGTATAATATATGTTTACGCTCTTTCGACCCTATGCAGGGGCGAAGGGTACAAGAGTGTACAAGTGTGGGTGTGCAACGCCCTCAACACCGGCAAGGACTATTGCGACGCGACGATGACGCCGAGGACGGTGTCGGCAACAGCAGCGCGCTGCAAAGCCGAATGTATATAATATGATATGAATTCAGCAAGAACACTCTCTGTATGTATATATTATATTATATTCGTACAGCGAAGGACTACGCGTTTATATATGTATATATTTTATGCTGCTGCCGTCGACGCCATATTGCCATCGCGTCGAGCTTTCCCCCCGATCCGCTTCGGAAAATCCCTATACCCTCCCCTTAGACACATGTGCTTTCCACGTATATACGATTCGCATATAAATTATACGCGGTCATGATTTTTTTCTCGCTCGACTCCAATAGCCTTCACGCTCCTGCAGATTTGCATCGCGACCGTCGAGAGATACGCTCGCGTGGACGGCGGTGCGGGATGACTTTGCTGGCGGGTCTCTGGGGAAATTTATGCTCGTGGCTCGAGTGACGCTATCGAAAGCACCGCGATTTTGTCATCCACCATCGCAGCATCCATCACTCGATCGCCGAAAAACAAAAACTCTGCAAAAATGGCGACGGACGCGTCCTGATAAACGTTCAAATAGCATTAGTGATATTGTAGCGGTCGTGTGTAAATGTACATTCGAAATAATAATTGTTTTAATATAAGAGCAGCCAGCGTACAAAACAATAAAGGCGTTTAGTAAATCGTATATTGTCCGGTGTAGGTATTAAACGACAAAACAAATCCTTTAGGGTGTAGGGACGTCCGTGAAATTGGCGCCCCCGCTTTATGTTACATCGGCTTCGAACCAGCGCCAATATTTTGCAACTAGGTTGCAACGATTTGCAACGCTAATTTCAGGATTTTCAATACCGCACATTTTCCCGAAAATTCGATTTCAATCGCAAAACCATATTTTAAAATTTAAATTTCAACCATTCGATGTTAAAACTAATTGTTCCCTATACATACATCAACAGATTTCAAAACGTCGGCTTTCGTATAGTAAATCGTTTTTCACTATAGAAATATTATGCTCAACCACATATATTATCACAACAACTCTGTATAACCTAACCTATGCGTATACTACATATATAGGATTTAAAGAGGAATGAAAACGATAATCCATCTCGAAACCTATTCGGATTTAGCGTTGGAATAGTTTTTCACGTGAGACGTGACGTTCTATTCGTCACTTCATAATAATATTATGTCACACATAATATAACGACAATAGTATAATATAATATGCCCATAATAATAATCGATGTGCGCAATATCTCGATGTCGTCGACTACAGGTTTTCGCGGTATGATATCGTCGCGAGACGAAAAAAAAAACTTTTCCCATTGTGCGCGCGTGCTCTATCGAAACAGAAACGTATGAATTATTACACATTCGCATGCATTATGCGGTTCCAAACGACGAGTGTTGTACTATACGAATCTCTCTCTGCTCCGTTCATTGTTCGCGTTGAATTTAAACCTGTTTACACGGTTCGCTAATCGAGTCAAATAAATATTACACATAGATGAACACTTTAGATACACATACATTATTATACTACATATATATATATATATTATATTATATTGTGTGTATGCGAATATGTATATAATACGTATATAGGTGCATCGTACATGACGTTATGCCTACGCGCGCTGTTAGCGGGAAAAAATCGCTGCGAGGAAGAAGGTTAGGAAGAAGACTGCTGTAGATAAAACCGTTCATTCATATGTACTCGAAACGGAACGACTCGACGATAACGCGAAACACGCACACGATAAGACAAGTCTCGCGCTGCCTTAATGGACCGTTTAAGGAGAAGTGTATGGCTCTGTTCGATTTAAAAACTAATAATACGAGAAAATAAATAAAAATACGCTTTACAAAACACATATGTAATAACGCCTCGCGAATATCGCTTATATGCGTGTAATAAAATAAATATCGTTTTCATTGTTGTTCAATGCGTGCGCGCAAAATGAAATGAAACCGTTTATCGAGCATCGCCCAGCAACGCCGTAACTTTTATTAATTTTATGCGAAACGTTATGCTTTTACACATTTACATTTCGATTGTGGTTTAATACACATATAGTGCATTATATTACGCAATTCAATAAACCTATATGGCCATAATATTATCGTATTGGTTATTACAAACACATATTTTATAATCGATGATACACCATCTAAAGGTATTACACTGACACGTCATACACATTCATTTTAATAATTTTCAAACGTAATATATGAGAATAATAGTACATTATACATTACACAATTTCATCATCATAAATAATATATAATATCTCATCGTTGAATTAATTTAATAAGTAAATTGCTGCAATAATGAGTTGTTATCATAATAATAATAATATAAAACCTTAATAATACCTGTCTGCTACAATAATAATGTACACGCATTATTCTATTATGCTTGTCTGATGACTTCAAATATTCAAATATTCGTCGTATAACATTCTATAAATATTTAGTACTTAATTCGTGGATTCGTGCTTATTTTCGAAATACAATCCATCGTAATAATATGTTTTATGCTTATAATTATATTCGTGTTTATTTTTAAAGTAATTATTATTGTAATATTTATACTGTCGTGTAAAGCTCGGGAAAAAAAAACAGGTTTAGAAATAAAAACATTGATAATTATTACGATTTTAAATTCTCTAGAAAAAAACGTGAGCACATAAAATAAAAAATAATTATTATCAGTGTAATAGCATGTATACGTGCGGTATGAACATTATTAAATATTTATCATTACGAATTATTATAAATAATTAATTAAAACCTACGTTAATTCGTCGTATCGGGCAATCGTCCAACGTTTCTGAATAATTTGCGAGCTTATAATTTTTTTTTTCCACTCTGGATGTTCACTTATTCGAATAATGCAAACATTTATTAATTAGCGTATTTTATTCGTCAGTCAGCTTACAATAAAACCAGAATTACTATAAAATTATTATCGTACGTACATCATACCTACTTAATCTATACCAATATCGTTGATTATTATTCGTTTCCTGGAAGCGACTAAATTATTATAAAGCCGATTACTAGAGTTTGCGAGTTTCGCAGTTTTGTTTAAACGTCGAT
>VUJU01003930.1:0-10846 GCA_009835225.1 Aphis craccivora | reverse complement strand
TGTATTATACAGCCTGTATAGTATTATAATATGCTTACTATTACCCATAAGCTAGTGTATCCAGTCGTATAAAATGTACAAAACATACGTTATTACACGCGTTATTAATAATGATCTCGAACAACAACATATTAACATCATTATAAAAATGTCTTTCGTTTTAACCGCCGTTCAATTATATTTTATTCGTTTTTAATCGACATCATGATACGTTCACACTGCACACACGCGTATAATTATTAGGTGTATTAATATGCGTATTATCATGATATACAGTGTTTTTCGATTCATATTACGGTACGGTAACAGTATAATATCGTTCGTCGGGGGTGTATCCGAGTGCGTGGGGCCTTCGCTGTAGCCGTCGTGTTAGGTTCGACGTTTTAAACAGCGGCCGGTTCACACGTTAATGGAAATTAGACGATACATAAACGGCGGTGTGTGATGTGCGTGACCGATAAGTATACACCTATATATAATATATATTATATACCAACTGCGAGCGGCGTTTGATGTTCGTCCAGCCGCGACTTACGACATAAAATAATAAAACAACAATGGTAATCCGTCGTTGGTAATATTATTATTGCGTCGACCTTTGAGATTTAACGGAAAGTCTGATCAATAGGATTCAAGTACATTGTCGATTCGATTTTTTTTACGTAATTACTATAACTACTTACAACGCAATTGCGCTTTATACATCTATACGCAGGTACACGAATTATGTACCTACAAATTTCATTATTAACGAGCATTTCATGCTATATACATATACTTGATACTTCTAAGTTATAATATATTATATTTATAATAAACTTTGGCCCGTCGTATCAACGCATAATATATTTATATTATGTGAGTGTGTGTGTGTGTGCATTAGTTTATATAATACATAATCCCATAAATTACGGTTTTTGATTTGAATATTTATTTATGTGCGTGTCGTAGCCAAAGCTCATGACTTATGAACGTACGTCGGATATACAACAATATTATGTAGATTATACAGCGTAAAATATCAACATTCAACATTAATAATATATATTATGTTATTATTTTAAATCATTCAAACGGCGTGCTGTACGCGTTGTGCATGTTTTTAATTCAATTTATATAATTTAATAATACATTGTTGAAGAATGATATCGGTTGATTAATATGATGTTCATTTCGTGTTATTTAATTTTATAGTTATACGAGCCAAGCTCCAAAAACGTTCGTTAAACTTCCAAAATGTTTAGGTAAAAAAAAAATCTAAGGATAAACATTATTTAGACCTCCGTGTAATAATTATTGTTTATTATAGTTACTATAAACATACCTAACGTGTGAATGAACCAAGTCGAATCTAACAGCCGATAAGTTATTATAACAAACATAATATTGTGTTATGCTTCCTAATACCAATATTATCAATGAAGGTTTAATAATAATTACCAGCTAGTCTTTTAGTATTGTCATATTATTGAATATAATAATATAATATCATAAGTACCGCATTACAAACCGAAGGAATAAAATACTAGATATTAACAAGGACGTGCGATCAAAACCATCGACTTGAGTATTTGTATGTGTGTGTGTGAGAACTGTGCATACATATTACTTAATATATAGTTATATGTATATACTATATACAGTCAATAAATAAAATTCGAGAAAAAACAACATGGATAAATCATAACCAAGCTAATCCGATGGAATAATTCGGTACAATGACAATCTATATTATATGATACGATATTATAATAATAATACAAGTATGTATAAATTTAACGTACACGACGAATTTCGAAATAATGTCGTTTACTGGTTACTGGTTTAAAAATAAATATATTGCGCATTGAATGTCATAATTACAAATGAATAATGTTAAAATTTCGTCTGCATCGCATATAGCATATATCTATCCTATCTTATCATGATTTATTTAAATACTCGTAAAATTATCATTGTATTTCTATCAAGAAAATATAGCACCAAAGAGACACCTGCTTTTTATAACGCGTTCGCCCTGTTAAAAACAATTCGTTAAGTCGCAAAGACGTTTTATAGGCGTTTCTCGCCCCTCTGACATTTTTATAAAGTGCAATAAGAATAATTACTATAGTTATTAAGTATTGTCTCGAAAATTAGTGCCCTACAAAGAGAGAGGGTGGAATCGAAATTGGGGTGAACGTTTTTCGCCAACTTAATAATAATATACATATATAATCTTTAACGTGTAATTTACAACGACCGCAAATAGCGGTGGTTCATTTGGAAGACGTTGTAAAGGGGGAATAGGAACTATATTTATATAATTACACTGTATATACATATAAATACCCGAAACGACGTGAGAAAACGTATATCTTAATATACATATAATAATGGATGTATATTTTATTATAATGAAGTTCATCGGTGTAATATTGTGTCCCGTGCGCGAGAGAGAATAGATTTAAAAAATGGTTAGATGTAATAAATAACGCATTGAATCAAATTTTAAACGTTGTCGAAATCGTAGTAATTATACATTTCCTGTACGACATAGCAAAAACAATGTAAAACGAACACACAATTGATGAAACTTACAAAACAAGTTTAGTAACAATCAATTACATATTTACATGTCTTATACAATGTATATATTATGTATTTATATACGTATGCCATAATGTAATATTGGAAAACTTTTTTCGTTAAGGGTAAAGCGTTACAGTGTGGTAACTGTGGTCAGTGCTTGAGCACTGCGTGGGAGTGGATAAATAAAACATTTACTTCAGCAATATACTTATACAGTTATAGGTACAATGTGGGTGCGTTCAGAGTTTTTGCCAGTATTTTTCATCGCCGTCAAAGCGATGACGCCAATGAAAATCGAGTAACCCGGGGCAAGGTCTTTAAGCGCACTTGTTTCGGCTTAAATTTCTATACGTATATATCACATAATATGATACCGTCTATATATACGAATACCATTATTTTCATTAAATCTCCACCAAACTCGTTCATTTCGCATTATTATTATATTATATATATATATATATAATATATACAGCACAACGTTGCGATGAAATAGTATTTTGAATTATTCATCTCGGACCCCGCACACGTTTTAGGCCCCATGCGTTCGAGACGGAACAGTCGTTTTGGGGAGGGGGCGACAGAGAGGCGTGAGCTGACGACGAGTCGGCGGGCAGCAGCGGTGGGCTGATAAACCGCTTTTATTGCCGCTTCACACAATATCGGATGGAAGATCCGATAATGTTGGATACGTCCTGTATAAATCATCGTTGTTCCGGCGTGTATATATGTATATGGAACCGCTGCGTGCGCGCGCTCCCGGAATTCGTAAGTTTATGAGGACATTTGAAAAGCGTTCGGAAATCGTTTAAAAAAAAGGTCTTCTAAAGACGCGAAGATGCGAACGCGCGCGCCCTCGCCCTGTTCAAAAGACGGGATAACTCCCTCGTGTATATACCGTTTTTATTACGTTTTCCCCAAGCCGGCGACCGGTGTATATAATAAATATATATGTATAGGTAATATATAATATTATTTACGCAGCGAGTTCGATGTAATTTTCGGCTCTTGTTCTACTCTCTCTGCACGCAGCGCATAATCGGATATTTATTATATCTCACATATATATTTCGTGTCGAATTTCCGTGAATCATTTAAAACCACCCCGGCCCCCCGACGACGGTGTATTTCATATTACAATATTATACTCGTGCATGCGGTACGCCACTACAACAGAGGCAGCAGACGCGCAACCATCGCAATGTAAATGACGTGTATAACATAATACGTTATACGTATATATTATTATAATATATTGTTTAAGTTATAACATTGTGATATTGTTTTTTCTACGCAGTTCGTGGAACAGCAATAAGCTTATTCTCTTTTAATCACATGCAATAATATATATATTATAATCGAATAGATATATTACACCAATTCCGTCTTCATCCTTGATGTATGCAATAATATTTATTACCATTTTATTATAATAATTGTAATATAAATCATATAGAAGGTAATAATACAACGATTCGATTATTATTGTTATCACTTAATTATCATTATAGACGGATCGTAATTGATTCAAAACTCAACTTGACGTATAGCTTATACACGATGTTTATTTTATAATGACTGTATAATGATGTAGTTTTCTATAATTTATTATCATTATAACGTTTTAGATTTTAAATAGCGTATAACAATAATTTAATGGTTTTACAATAGTAGAATGATGTGCGTTTTTATTTTGTTTGGCTATATAGACCTTTTATTAAAAAAAAATTACTAAATATCTTCACTATGAGTATTAGGTAACTATATTAAGCGTTGATTCTGCGGATCAAATAAGCTGCATTTATTTTGATATTGCATAAATATTAAAAATGTATTGTTTTTATTATGTATTGGATTACAATTAAAAACTATAAAAAAAACTATTAAAATAAATCAGAAAAAATAAAATAAAATAAATGTTTACTTAATATAAGTATTTGAATTTGTTTTTTGAGGCAGCAGTGCAGCACCTAATTAAAAAATAAATAGGTAATCGAAAATTTTCTCTGAATAAAATTTATATTAGTATATTTTAGATATTATGATGTAATTTTTATTTTATTGGATTCAAATTAAACAAAACTCTATTTTTTACAACTAACAATTATTTCCAAACAATAATTATCAAAATACTTACATGCTTAAAAATGATTAAAACCGTTAAATTATGTAAAATAAGTTATGAGTTTTGTTTAATGCAGTGCAATAATGGTATATAGCTAGTGTTATAGATGTCGGTATTACATTTATTTTGGTAATTTTTCTTCTAGTTGGAAATAAAAAATAATCATTAAAATACAATTTTTTAATTATAAAAAGCACAACAATTCTTATTGGATCTCATTGAGTATTATGATTTGCCCACATCCACGACAGAACATAAAAACGTTTAAATTGTTTGCATGTAATAAATGTATGCACAATTATTTTAATATATATATGGGTATGTATTGTGTGTCCATAAACTGTAAACGTAATCGCTTCTGTGGAGTGTATAACATTTCCAATTTGCAAATTACGACAGCTATAGGTAGGTATAATACGTATAAGGAAACCGTGCAATATAAATGTATAATACAAATTATGCAAATGTTTCGAAGTTAGACGGCGCGCGAAGTAAAGAGGTATAGGTAAAATAATGATTGTGATAAGCAAAGAGAAATAATAATGACCGAGGAAAGTCGTAAAATAAATCGTCGCGGCAGCGGCGTTGGCACGTGGATATATTATATGTCTTGTCCGCCGCGTATCATTACTATATTATTATAGTTGTAGTACGTAATTGAATGACTATAGGTCGGCTGCAATAATTTGTCCGAGCAGGCATGTTCTTTAAAGAAATCGAATCGATTACCTTGTCTCAGTGGAAGAAGGACGAAATACGATCGCTACCGGTCGTCGTTAAATTTAAATAAACGACCGACTACACACGAGCCAGTGTATGGACATTTATAATAATGTATATAGGTATTATATACACATTACACAATGCGGACGTATAATATTATACTATTGTGTAAACGAGTAAACGTACCTATATTATATGTATATATAGTACACTAATCGTACACGGTGTATAAGTGGGATGCGAAGCACTCGCCACGTTTGATGTGATTTTTAATTTTTAGCCGACTCGTTAAAACTAAGTATTGAAATAATTTGTTTTCGTGAAGATATCGATCGAGAATGTATTTAAGTAGGTACATGCAGCTCGATTATGTAGGTTTATCTGCACATGTCATTATAATACGTATCGCCAACTCCGACGACAAAATACTTAGATCATTGTTTAGTTGAAGATTTAATCGAACGTTTGGAAGGAGAGATTATTAACTAATATATAAAATCTATTAACGATGCATTGTTATATTATTATAAACGTTTTAAGAGCATATTTTACCAATCTTTAAAATTTTTAGTAACACCCTTTATGGCTTTATCACAATAATATAATTAATATTAATTATCGTGCAATAAATTAGGACAAACAATACACACACATAATAATATAAATTATACACTTAAAAAATAAACAGACATTAGTTATAACCTATAGGCTATAACCACAGAGCAACAATAGATAGCAGCAAAGATATAATTAACTTAAATATTTTATTGAGCTGTTTTGTCAGATTTTGTTAATAACAATATAACATGTATAATCAATTATTATAAATTTATAACTATTATTTAGTACCTATTTAATTATTATTGGTTTTACTACCTATGAATTATGAAATTCTTCAGAATTTAAATAACTGTGTATTAATTTTTTTAATAGCCACAATGCTAAATCAAATAAAATTATCAACAGTTAGAGACATTGCGTCATATGGTAAATGATTTTATTCCCTGGACAAAGATAAAAACTGATAACTATAAAAGTAATTGAAATATAATGTGATTTACAAATAATTTATAACTAATAACCAACTGTTCTAATACTTCAAGTTATTAAATAATAATACTCATTAAACATGACATTATCAGAAGTTTGTGAAGTATTTTATGGAGCTAAGCTTCTGCAATCCATTCGTCTATCACCGGCCACCGTCTATAATAAATTGTCGTCGCTAAAATTAAATACTCCGAATACCGCCTTGTGCCTTTGTATACTGATCATTATTGGTAGACCCACTTTTAATTATCTAAAAAACAAGAAAAAAAAGTTCTATTAAATTGTAAATCTAAAATATACCATAATAATAATAATAATATTGTGTTAATACTTTATATTTCATTGACATTCAGACTGAATTTACTGAACGAATACAACTTTTTATTAATCAGAAAATGTAATTATTGTTTTAAGGAAACATGTATGCTTTTAAATTAGTTTCTTTAAAAATTCAAAATGTATAACACCATATTTATTAATCCAATGTACTACAAGCATAATAGATCATTTTTATTGCATGTATAACAAAAAACTATGTATTATATTAGATGTGATACAATTACAAATAAAAATAAAATAATATACTCGTGTATTTTATACACTCATGTAGTTATGTTTAATATTTATATAAATACGGTTGGCGATGTATTATGATGGAGTTACTCAAATAATATTATATTTTAAAACAACAATATTGTAAAGATATTATGACGTATAGATTACTTTCCAAGATGTATTATTTACCGATTATTCCCTACGGATATAAATATGCAGTGGCGAGAAACACATTTCTGAACGAAATTTAATATTTACAACAGTCGTCGTGTCCGGTTAACGGTTCACCGCCGCCGCGTCAGGGTATATACGGGGACGGACGTATGTAACGGGAGAATGGGGCTGCGGTGTTCGGGGCACGCGCTCGTCTGTGAGACGTATAGTAATTTTGCACAAGCCGCGCGCGACGTTAATATGACTTTGTCCGGATCCGGTCACGTACGGGCCATGAGTCTTCGAGCGGGGAAATAGCCACAGCGTCCTGAAGCGGTCCGCGTCGCAGTACACGCGGACGCACATTAATAAATAAATATATATATATATATATATGTGTACGTCGTACAGCGACGACGTCGGCGGCCAAAGTCGATCTCGGGATTTCCTCTCACTGCAGCTGCAGATACATCTGCGGAAGTACGCGTACGACCCGTACGTACGGACCCGGTGCGACCGCGAGACGGGGATGGACGGTCGTATTATATAGGTGCGGCACGCCCGCCGGACAATATATATTAATAAACAACTTGGCACGCCGCGCATCCGAATGAGCTTAAACGGTCCGGTGGGCGATATTTTCCAATTTTCCCGGACGTGTCTTACTGCTGCAGCAGCAGCAGCGGACGCCGAAAGTGTGTGTGCGAGCAATAAGGTATTTGTATGCGTCAAATTCAAAATGGCCGTAAAAACGATAAATATACAATTTGCAATCTTAAGCCGACTGCAGTGCTGTGTCGGACGAGCGCGACGAGGGAGAAACGCGTAACTTATAGGTACCTACACTATATATATATACCGCACAACGCGTCGTAATCAATATCAATAAGAGATCCTCGTCCACCGTCGTTACTATACTCGTATATGCATATAATACCTATGTATAGGTATATGTGTTCGCCATCAGCTATATATGGTTAGTACCCATGTCTGTATATTATGCTTAGGGTATGTACGCGCGCGGCCGGTTCGCGTGCGGTGTAATCCGTCTTCGATAATGCGCGGTGCGCATTCAAATTATATTCACTAATACGTCTGTACATAATATATAGGCTCCTACGAATTTGCTGTAACACTATTTCTACTTTTTTTTTTTACACGCGTTTATCATTATTCATCACCATAGTAGAATTAAACTTTTATTGTTATTTATATTTATTACGCGATATTAGACGTTTTTATGGCATGAGAACGTTCTAAATTTCAAAAAATAAATCAAACAATTTTATAAATAATATACAATTCTTTCTTGCCAGCGTATAAATAAAAAAGAAAAACCTATCCTATAACACTAATCTATAACCAACTTTACTTGCTATATAAACATTATATGCTGTACACGATACAAACGGTTCGTATGGCTGCAATATAATTGTCCGATATATAAGTCTAAAATTGGTCTATGGAAAATGACCAATGATATAGAAATTATATTTGTGGTTTAAAAGTTAGATATGGAAAAACTAAACCTATAGCAGTAAAATAAATGCCATTAAATGAATTTAAAGGACATCATCACAGGCAAATATTCGAGAAGTCTATTAAATAACAATGCAGTGCAAAATTGTAACACTTAAAATTATTATAGGTAATATTATGAAAATCATGAAACCAAAAAATTTCATAATATAACATAATATTATGTTAGCACCAGTTAATTAAATAAATAGGTAACTATTCATTTTCCACAATATATATATTATATATATAATATATAAATCAACTACATTGTAATATAAGTAATATTTTCTTGTTTAATGTTAATCATAATTATTATAAGAATCTAGTAAAATAATGATTTAAAATCTTAATGAAAAAATTATATTTTTTCACAATAGACAATATAGGTACAATTACACATTTTTGCACAAATTCAATAAAAATATTATTGATGTGAATTTAAAAAAAAATTATTATAAAGTAGTGTAGGTACATTTTAGACTAAAAAAACCTTAAATATGAAACCGCTTAAATATTGGAAAATCTATTTAAAAATTGAAATTAAAATATTAAATAACTAATAAGTTTAAATTTGATTTTAAGATTAATTAATAATTACTGTATTGTTGTTGCCTACAGCTTACAGCTTTTTACTATAACATTATAACTGTTTATACTGTATTTTATTATCCTTACAGTTATGCTAAAATTACCCAAGTTCTGCTTATTCTTCGGTGTTTTAGAATTTAATTCTTGTCCCATCTCGTATCGGTTATATTATACCACACCGAATTACTATTTATAAGGTGGAAGTCGGTAGATATAATATTTGGTTCATTCGTTTTGATTATGTGCATTATATTGCTGCACAGTGACTGCGACTAGACGGCGATATGGATAAAGTTTTGGCCAGCAGTGCACAGTTCCCCGGGGGGCTTGTACTTCATCCAACCCGATCCTAAAGCGGAGGTGCTATTTTAAAACGTAAAATCGGTTTATCGTCTCTGATTTATTACGTTCGGGTTAATTATTACAGCCCGATTATAGCCCGACCCTCTCTACAAAATGCTCAAGTCGGAAACATATTTTTTCCCGGCTTACCCTTCACTATACTAATAGGCCTTTATGGTTTTTTTTTTTTTTTAAGGTAAAAGATATAAATTTAGTCTGATATTTGTCACAATTATATTTATTGGTCACCCCGCATAAAATTACCGTGTTGGTGGCCTCGGTCGTAAATTTTAAACAAGCGCGCACGCTGTTCATATAAATCGTTTACGTGCGGAGAAGACACGTTTTGAAACACCGGGTATGAAACTCTTAGAATTTCAAAAAAAGGAAGGATGAATATTATTATTTTTTTTTTTTTACATCAGTTGATGATCATTAGCCGTGGATTTGTTAAGAAAAAAAACCTCCATGGAGGTTATTGCAATAGACGACGGAAAAATACCCATTGAATGTTATATACGTATATGTTATGTTATGTGTTACACATGTTTGAACGGTATTAAAAGTGAACGCGCTTGTTGACCTGTATAATTACTTTCAGTTATATATATATATTATGTACTTAACATAATATTTTTTTTATTTTATCTGAATATTAGAACGTGTTGCACTTCTATGTTAAAGTTAATTTTCCATATATTTAAGTCGCCACTTTATTGTCTTTATAAACTATTTAAATGAACTAATTAAACTCATTTTATTTAATTACATCGTGTAGTTAACTAAAAACTTAAAAATGACAGTTATCGGAATTTTAGAGCTATGAATTTTAATTTCATTTTAGCTATGATTATATAATACTTATTAATCGCGTGTATACGGGCATACAAAATGTAAAATAGTAGTAAGTTATGAATCAAATAATTAACATAAATATAACATTAAAATCATTAATAGTTTTTTTTTTTAAAAAAAAAGAACAAACCCATAAAAGAATTGTATTCAAATTAATAAAAAAGTCGGGTAGTATATCGTTTTGTAGAACTATAGAAAATTACATATTTTTACACCTGTATGAATTTATAAATAAATTACGTTTAAAATAATAAATAGAATAATACTATTGTATACAAAAGCACATATACACACGCTTTTATGTACATTTTTATTTTATAAACATTCACATTCTTATAAAATGTAATATTATAACAAATTAAA
>VUJU01003929.1:9296-22251 GCA_009835225.1 Aphis craccivora | reverse complement strand
TTTTTTTTTATTACTACTATTTATTTTATACTACATTATATTTGGCCGTAGAAGACTAATTGCGAAAACTATGAGCTATGATGAGATAACCTAATAAAATACTGTTAATGCACAGTGTTGCTGTGCAGGGTATAAAAGTATATAATGTCATATTACAACACACTTTCTTTTTTGGGAATTTTTGGTGTTGGTGACCAGTGGTACCAAATTCAGTTTAAATAAAGGAGGCTCAATTTTAACAAAATCCTAACTCAGTATTCAATAAATTAAGAAAAAATGTAAAACATAAAACCACTCAAAGCAAGAACATACTTAATCATGACGAATTTTGTTAAACATCTGTATTTTTTTTTTTATTACGTGTATTTATATTTCAATGAATGTCACTGTTTAGTGTTCACTTAAATTTTGATAGCATATTATTTGCATACATTTATAGAATATGAAAAATTATTTTAATTCTTACCAATTTACTATTTATCATGCAAGAATAAAGCGCTACACATAAATATGAAAACATTTTGAGATATTTTATAGTTTTAATTAAAATAAAGTATACCAAATATTATAGGTTAGATATTTTGTTTACTTATGCAATACGTAACTGGTAACTATTTTAGTCCCTAATACTTACTTTATACTTTCTATAATAATATTATTAACTAACTTGGTAAAATATTTTTACTTGCTTAATTACCCAAAAACTCACCCACCAATTCACAATTTAATGTGGTTCAAATACACCACCTATATGCGTACTCTGCACCAATTATACAATAAAGACAATAAACTTCAAACTTGGTGATATAAAATATAACTAAATTGTTTTAACTACTTACGTTTGAGTATAAAATACATTTTGAGGTCTTGTGTGGCTATGTGCATACATACATACAAAATTGATTGATTGTATTTAAAAAAAAATTGATAACGCACACAATTTATTTGTTATGATGTCCAATAGGTTTTGAGTTTTTGAATAAAATTATGTCATCATCATTGATTTTAATAGTATGAATTTGGTTGTACATAACTATAAATATGCATTTTGATATGTAATTTTCAAGTTGATTTTCAACGCAATATTGAATAGTATATCATTGCATATCACTACAAATATATTAACGCTTATGTCAATATTTGCAGCGTGTTTCAATCATTGGGATAGTAATAATTAATAATAATTATAATTTCCATTGTACAGAAATAGAGATATTCAGTGTAATTTGAACGAAGTATAGTTGTAAAATAATAAACGCGTATACACATTATATCGAATAATAGAAAATACCAATTACATATGAAAACCGGAGTGCACCGATATGTCGAACGCATAAATCGTTTTCTGCATGGAAATGCATTTCATAAAATATTATATAAAGCGTGCGGATTTTTTTTTTTTGTCTTCATCACTTTACATACCGTTCATTAATAGAATCGTTCTTCCGTTAACTTCCTGTGTTAGTAATTTCATACTAAGCGGGTTTTATTCGATTGTTTTCTGAATAGTTTTCATTTTTGTTTTTTGCCGCACGAATTAAACATTTTAACAGTGCAATACCAAATTCGTTAAATCGTTCTATGACAAGTTACAGCGTCATCATTATATTTCTTAATTTTATGCTGATAATATACTTTACACAAAATCAGGGGTTCGTCAAAACTGAAAAAAAAAAACGTTCCTAAGAAAATTATCGATGTCCGGCACGCAATGATGAAGAACGAGTATCGAAGGTTAATCAACAACAACATTGTACTACTTCATACTTATAGAACGTCACGGTTACCGTGATAGACTTATCGTAAGAGTAGGTAAATGTATAAACAACAATCGTTTTACGTCGAGTACAGCTCTCATGACCCGCCTCAATTATAATATGTAATCATAGTGCGTGCAATTAAATTTTGTATTATAAATACACAGGAGTGTAGTTGTCGACGATACGAGTTACGACATTGTAATCGTTTGGAAAAAACATATTAAATTACCACTATTGGACGTAGGTAAGTTCCCACGTAATATCTATACCTACAACAATTCAACACATGCTTGGTTTTTTGGACGTTAGAAATGTATGATTACAATGTGATTACATTGCTGGTATGTGTCACACAATAAATCTTCGGCGGTGCTTTATGAAAACGGAAACGAGTCGGTTCATACGAGGACGGTTGGGCAAATTGTAGGCAATGAAAATAATAATATTATCGCATAAACCGACTGCTCGGGAAGATAATGAAACAATCCACTCACGCTCCGGCCCACGTTATGACCTCGGTCGACACCGTGACCCGGTCCCGAGATAGGCGCTACAACTAAAAATAGTAAGTACCTATCATTATACGTATAGTCGATTGGTTGTTAGGGTAGACCCCTCCGCCGCCCGTGTACACACACTTACACACTAAACCAAAGTATAAGCGTTCGAAGATTGTATGGGGATGGTATAATGTTAACCGTTTTTTCATCATAGTATTAATGTCAAACATATTTTTTATCAAAACAAAAAAAATCACCTATATATTTTTTCAAAATATTTAAAAAATAACATTTTAATATCATATATATTATACTCGTATATAATACTATGTTATAAAATAATTTTACGTATTGCATACCTTAAAGTAATACATATTCTAATGTCAAATATTTTTCGTGATATTGTTAGGTATTTAATTTGCTTTTAACACGTCATGTATTTTAGATTTAAATTATAAATTATTAAATTTTGCGAATTTCTAAAAAAATTAATATTTACACACTTTATAGACAATAATATGTCGATGAAAAAAATCCAAAAAATCATCAATAGTTTTAATAAATATAAAATAAGTTATATATATATATAGGATGTGAGGTAGTACAGTATTTTTTTTTAAACATAACCACCACGAACATATTATATCCAATCACGAGACTAAAATTGATTTTACATTTTTTCATATTAAACCTAACCATAATATAATAATATGTGTTGTAATCACCTATTTGGCATATATTTTATATATAAAACAAGAATATACTTATTTTACGTACCACTATGAGGTCTTACAAAAATGTGAGAACTTCTGCTGTATCGTAACATTATTGTCGGGTCACATAAACAATTACGAAACATTCGATCGATAATTCAATGGTAAATTAATGGTCTCTTCTTCGTTCACAATATTGTTCTATTACATTTTAGTGAATCATTTAATCAATTAATTTTTATGCAACTAAACTTTAAAGCATGTTTGACAGTAGGTACTATTATAAAATAGTTGATACATAAAAAAAATGTATATCGATGAAAATAATATAATACTAGTGTTATATAAAAAAAGAAAACGTGATTTTTCACCGTTATTATCTATTACATTTTTTCGCTTACTCATCTGCTCATATTTCTACCTTAATTTTATGAACTTAACTAGCGTACGCGTAGGTACACATGTATAGAATAATGTATATTTTTAGGGATATATTGTATAATGTTAAAGTTAAATTATATACACGATTTTCTGAAATTTGATAAATATATGCCTTTTAGTTCTATTAGGTATAATAAATATTAGTTGATAATCGATATCACTACCTATTTAATATATAATAATATTTTTAAATTCTAAAAACACATGGTCAAAACCATTAGCCTTAAAAATTAAATATATAAGTATGTAGTTTTTAATAAAAATAAAATGAATAAATACAAATTGAAGTAAAAAATGTACAAATAAATAAATTATATTATATTCTGTGAGTAATGGCTTTAGATTAAACACACCTAATTATATTCAATAAATTAGAACTATTATTAGATAATTGAATGTATTTTTTGTGATATACCAAGTAAAGAGGTAAAGAAATGATATAATAAGTTCTGAATTAAATTTGGATACCTAATGATTTTTCAATGGAATTATTAGGTATTAAGATATTGTAGAAATCAGCAACACAGGCGTAAGAAGCTTTGGATCGGTGATGGAGAGAGTTGAAAACTGTAACGCGTTTAAAATTCGATTGAATTTTTATTGACTTTGTACATAATATTATTTTATTATAATGAATAATAATTAATATTCATATAAATCACTAACGACTAGGTTTTTAATCATAATAAGGCGTTGTTTATTGTAACACCCCACAACAACATCTAATATTTACCCGTTGATATTAACGAATCCGATTAATAAATGTTAATTAAAATAAAATTATTTTGAATTGTAATCATATAACATTTAAATACTTTAATCCGTCATTTGTATACACTTTAATTGCAATATAGTTTTTTGTTCCGCAACACAAACATGTATTATCGAGGTGTTGGTCAAAATCTAATATTTGTTTAAAATTACACTCAGTTAAATATTAAACTATTAACTCAATATGAAATAAAATAATAGTACGCACGTAATTACGTGTAGTTTTACATAGCGTTGCGTTTATATTTTTGTAAACGACAGAATCGAAATTCAAAATTAATTCGAAGCACATTATAGTATGATAAATAACTATTTAAAAAAACGAGACGGAACATGAAAAAACGTAAATGATGATATTGATTTTAGAATAAACTTTATAGAAAAAAGCTTGGATTCATTAATTTTCTTTATGAACACAAAATATAAGAGACTTAATGTCGAATTGAATTATCGAACCACGAGAAATTTTGAGCTTCGCAGATTAAGTGGTATTACCAAACTAGATATACCTAAAAATGATTTCATAGGTATGATCAAAAAGGTTATTCAGCACCCGGTCGCAAAAAACTAAACAAAATATTGTTATGGGTATAATTGTATGAGTATTAATATTAATTAATACTTATTAAAGTATCGTGCATATTATTTTGTAACTAATATCATAGTTGTAAAACATAAGAAGATAATAAGCAGTAGGAACATAATTTTTTTTTTACAAATATTGTTAATTTTCATTTGTCATGTATAAAAAATATTATAGTAAGCCATTGTAAATTTTAAAATAGTCAATAGCCATAATGAATAAATTCATATAGGTTTGTTTAATAGGTACATAACAAGTGACAAAATTAATAACAGTTTAAATGTTTAAATAAAATATTATTTGAACATTGTAGTTTATACTAGAATCAAAGTGACAAAAAAAAAAAAAAAAAATATCTTAATAGATGGTATAATTATAAACCCTTCATACCATACATTATAAAGTATGAATATAGGTATAAGATCATAGCGTAAAATAACAATAAAAAAAAGATACAAATAATCAAGTTCGTGTTTTACTTTTAATTCAAACATTTAAAAACGTCTATATAACAGTTGATTAAAACAAGATCTGTAATTGTTTTTAAAACTTTAAACAATAGTTTAATTGATTTGTTTGAAACACTACAACAATGATTCGGTGTGGCTTGTTTTCAAAACACTTTGCCGTTAACAGAAAAACATAATTATTTCCAAAAATATTGAAGTTCCTGTTTTGATAATGAAAATCAAAAATGTATGTTGTCGTTTAAAACAGTGAAAACATTAATAAATTATAATTATAAAAATATGGTTGTTTTTGTGAGGATTTCAAAATGTGAATATAAATATTTTCTAAATATTTATAGATATGGGAACAATAAACAATAAATGTTTTTCGATATAAATTAACCAGCTGATGTGGTATTGGATCATTAGGAATTATATAAGTACAGTTCAATTCCATGTTTAGACTTGTGACTTGATTCCATCCCATAATACACCTAGTTGAGTAGCATAAAACAGCTAATTGGTATTCGGTATTCCTATTGTTATCTTATATTAATCATCTAATAGATACTAATAATATACGTAAAAAATACAGTGCAATATAAGATGGATATTTAAAAAAAAAAAAATAATAATATAATATAAGTCAGTGATATAGGTTGATTGCTTACATTTCTCGATTTACTATTTACTCGAAACTATTCTTGACAACTATACAGTATTAATTATAAAATAATTAAAACACAATGTGTATAATATTTAGGTTTTCAGTCTTTATATTGGGTTGGCATGATACTTTAATCATATTTTTTTCCTACCGTGTTTCTTATGGCAGTCTGTAAAACGGAAAGGAAAATATTATATATATATTCAATAATCAGTTATTGTTTTTCTTAGTCAACAATTGTGTCCTTTTTTTTTGACCGAATCAGTTTTAAATTCGTGTCTATGAGACAACTATGTGTTGGTGTGTGCGTATTTTAACCTTTCATATATTATTATATTTTATTACCACTCTTTTGTTTTGCTCTTCGGCGACATTCGCGTCGGTCGTCTCGTCACCGGCGGCCGTAGTCGAGTGAGATGAATGGCGAGCGGTGGGGAAGAAAAATTGAGTGCTGTCAATTGGACGCCGTTGGAAAACTGATGGCGTGACGCTCGCGAAGTATATGACGTGCCCATACAAGTATATAACAATAGGCGAGTTTTTATTTTCACTACACGAAAAGCGCGCGTTATTTTATCTAGGGACGAGGCACAGATAGGTGTGTGAGCACTTATATATAATAATAATAATAATATATATATATAGGTATTCCGACGTTGTGGGTCCTTAAAATCAATACGCGTGGTAAGGCGTGGCGGTTGAGTTCGAATGGCGGGAAACGAGAAAAAAAATCCCACCAAGAGGTTTATTCGATATCACACTCATTATCGCGTATTAACCGCCAGGGCAAATGTCTGAAGATTTTCGTATAACTTTACAGCCGAGTCGGTTGTTCGACTGCACTGTTTCGTCGACAAAGGCAGTCACGCACAGTTTTGCATATTGCACTTTTTCAATGAATTGATAAATAATAGTTTTATTAACCATGCTCATTGCTCACCTCAGTCTTTTTTTAATCGTTTATTCGAATTACCCGATACTGACTGATACGTAAAATGTTTAAGTGTTTTATACTTTATATAGCGAGTAAGGAATATATACTTTACTATACTGAAGTATTATAATGGATTGTATTATTATTATAGGTATTAATCTATCAATAATTCATAAATTTTAAATATTGTCCAAATATACCTAATAAATATACAATTTAATATTAAAATTTATATTTTTGTAAAACTATAATAAATATATTATATACTATAATATATTATTATATTATTATTTTGTAACTATCATTTGTATACATTCTTTAACAACTAATAGAAACTACATGTTTGAATTTTGATTTCGATACGTAAATAATTTCAAAAAATTCATCTGCTAAGCAATTTAAAAAGACAAAAATATCTAAATAATTGACTTGTTGGTCCTGTAATATATTTAAAATCTCTAAATACAGAATTGCTTATTTAATTTTGAAGGGAAAATGGGAGGTGATCATATTTGGTGAATCACCTTCAGATACCCGAGAACGTACGTTCTCAAACGACAAAAGATATTATTTTGAGTGTCGTTAAACTATTTATATTACATACCACACATGGCATAAGCTTGACGTTGTATTATATATATTATACACTTTTATCATGTTGATGAAACCCAACAACCGCGACAAGTGTTTTATAGGCATTTCGTTCAAGTTTTCTTCGTTATAAACTATGTGCGCTGTTATGATACACTAAAATTATTATATTTCAAACTTGTAACAAATATAATGAAGATTTATAATACATAAATAATGTTGTATCATAAAAAACTACAAAAGTTTTGAAACAAAATAAAATAAAGTATTCATTTTTTTTTTTTAAACTAGCATCGCGTTAAGTCGTATTATTTAGAATTATAATTTAATATCAGTGAGGACAAGGATGATAAAAATAATAAAAATAATAACATTTTTAGTCAAGACTCGAAGGGATTTAATGCAGTTAATTAACACTGTATTATTATGCTACACGTGCAGTATTCTTGACACAAAAGTGAAAAAAAGGTTTTATTTTATTATACTCGCTAAACCATAATAATAATATGATGATGTAGAGTATAAGTATACATCTATTTTTATTTTCATAAAATTCAATATATATTTTTTTATTTCACATTTCTGGAAATTTTGACTAAATTTTCGTGGAAAATGGAGAGCGTTGTATCAAATCATTTTTTATTATTTTTTTTAATTATTACGTTCATCATATTATTATGGCAATAGAGTTTCAAATTAACTTCGTTACTTCCTCACGAAAACGTTTATAGTTTTTGTACGTGGTAAAAATTCAGATGTACGTAGAACTTAAAGTGGGAATTTAAGCACCTACGCATTTTATAGAAGAAGCACATGTTAATTAAAAATTCCATGATTTTATTGACTACAATCTAAGTAAAAATAAAGAAAAATTATATTAAACTTACTTTCAATATAGTACAGTTTTATTTTTAGGTACATAATACACGTTCCTCTAAGATATAGTAATTGCATCTTATTTTAATAAAATCTGACATCAATATTTTTCAGTTTTCATTTACAGAAATACGAACAATGTAATAATTTATTCGGAAAAATTAATTTTAAAAGTGCCGATATAATATAATATACCAAGACAACTATCTACTAAACTTTAACAAAAAATAAATTAAATAAAAATAGTGAATGAGAATAATAATATTATGTATATATTTAATTCGCACTTTTTATAGGCTTTATTAAGATTATTCCAAACATTATTTTATTTTGAATATTTGTATATTGCTTAAATTTTTATTGAAGTGATATACTACCTTTTATATAACTTGGAATTTACATTTAGAAAAAATTGAACTTTAAACTTTCAAAACTTTCAAAACTTTAAAAGTTTTGAACTATTTTGATGTTAATATTTAATTTTAGGTTGTAGTTAAATAATAATTTAACAAAAATGTCTAAAAGGTCATAGAAAAATTAATTGTTTCAAAACAAGGTAATTTCTATCTGTGCGAGACCAAATGAGTATTTACTATGTAATCACACGTGACTTTCTGAAGATTGAAACCTGACAGTTTATGACAGATAATACACACAATATTTGTCTGTCAAATAACCACACAATGTGTCTTAAGAGGATATCACAAACGAGAACTTCCAAGTTTAATCAAAGTCTTTAATGAAATTCGAACACACTTGTGGCTTAAATTGATAATTAACATTTTGAACGTAATATAGCCCAACTATAATACTGCGCAAATGTATTGTAAACACGTGACATGTTCACATATCCACCTTCAAATATTGCACTTTGCATTATTTATCTTACGGGTCGACCGCTATAGTTAACACGGGGGATTTGTGGACCACACGAGCAACTGCAAATTCTCATTAAAGACCATGTGATCATTCGTGAGTTATCCATGCAATTGTGAACTGTACGAAATTATTTTATGGTTTAATCATTGTTTGATCGTATTTCAGATTTATGAACTACGGTGACTTAAATATTGATTTTATTTTAGTATTAATTATTTGCATTATTTTCTCTGCCTTGGTTACCGTATTTGGACACATTTCAGTCAAAAGGTTTTTTTGTATATGACGCGTGGTACATATTTAAGTTTAAATTTCCTTTCTATTTGGTCGTAAGTGGATATTGTGTGCCGTAAACCGTTTGTATTTTACCACCTAGACATTGATTTATTATCTTATCGGAATTTGTCGACGAAGTTATTGGGTTTTTCGTTTGATACATAATTTATCATTGGTCAATTATTGGCCAATCGGAAATACTTAGCTCGCTCCTTTGCTTTCATTCTTAATAATAATAATACGTAATACGTAATTTCAAGACGATAGAATACTTTTATCGATTAAATGTTTAAATGGCCACTAATAATACTTCTCCGTCACACCGGTTGTTTGTTATGTATATAATATGATAATGACTAGTCCTAATATAAAACACATGATAAACAAACGGAAAATTAAATGTTTTTACTTTAATTACGTTCCTCATTCGTATGTATTACAATCGGTTGTTCGACGTAATGGTTAAAGACCACGCTCGAGAACTTAATATTTCACTGAAAATTTGTAGGAATAAATGTATTTTTATAAGCTTATTGAAAACGTTGCTTTTGAGACATTATGAAGTTTGCAAAGAAAGAATTCAATTTGAAACTTATATTCTGAATTTTAAGGTAAATTCATCTTTTAATTTTTATTTAAACTTTACTTTACTTTATTTTTTTTCCTGAGTGAAATAGGTTTAAAATTCATTTCTTATGGTTTTGTTGTACATTAAATCTACTTGTTACTGATTTTTTTTTCTTATTCGTAAACTCTAGAATTTTTTGAATGAAGCGGTGCCTAAACTTGATACGAAACCACACATGTAAGTGAACAAAAATGTATGCTGTTGACAAAATTCAATCCGCATTATCGAAAGTACATAGTCGTAGTGCTATCGATCAATCTGCGTATTACTGTGAGTTTCGACTTTCGATTACATTTGCAAAGCGTGTTAGGGTTTTAAACTTTTTTTAGCCTTTCAGAAAGACGTATTGAACTCTTAACTTTTTCCAAAAACATATGGCATACGCCCTTCACTCTAGCATTACCCTCCGTCTTTATATAAAATCATGTTTGACGCGTAGACTGTAAGTTGTGTATTTTGGAACAGTGGTAAATTGTTGTCTTCTGGAACTATTTGTTTATTCGACTCGTACACGCGTAAACAGCGCGTCTTGTCGTACATTTATGATTAGTAAATGCAGAGTCTCGATGTACATTTACGGTACAATGTTCTAAGCATTGAGAAATATTTTCCCATTGATAGTTTTACGAGCGGATGAGTACAAAATATATTATTTATACAATTATTTTATCACAAGAACAATCATTGTACAATATTATTACTGAATAGTTTTAAATGTTTTGACAATATAATTAATGTTTATCTATCGTGGTATGATGGTAATTTCACTATAATGATACATTTTATAGGGATACCTACTATAAATTAAGTATGACATTTTTAAATTTAAATTATAAAAATATTATCATACTATATAAAATTGTTCAAATAGGTATAATTTGTTATTCTCAGAGTAAATGATATTTTAGACTACAGTCAGTATTATACTTAAACAATTCAATATTATGAACATTAATTTAATTTAAATATTTTATATTGTTAATTAATTGATAATTTAATAATTTAAATTATTTATGCACTCCTTAGTTTACAATTTATTTCTAGAATCTAAATAAAAATTAAAAAATTAACATTATTTTGTCGAATTGGATTTTTGACATTGCGAATCGTTGACAAGTTGATTATAATCTGGAGAATAGTTACTGATTGGCTAAATGAAGATACTGCTCTAAATAGTTATCGGGAGTGTAGCTGAGTACTTAGATTTAATCATTTTAAATCCCCTAAGATGGTTGAAACGAGATGATGTGTAACGATCTTCTAAATGAAAATTAAACTAAATTAATTTTAAAAATATATAAATTATAATAAAAAAAAAAACTAATAATATAATATATAAAACAAAAACTCAAAATAGCTAATGTCTTTAATGGTTGGTTTCTTCCCTTAAAAGTTTCACACGTAACTCATCTTTCTAACATATGCTTTCTGTTTAAAATAAGAATAGATTGTAAATACTTTATATGCATATAAATAAATAATTTTTCGTGTGAGAAAATGCTGTCCATAAATAAATATATTGACTAGGTACTTATAATATACTTATAGATTATCGATTTTTTTCAGACTCTAGACGTTTAAATAAATTCATTAAAAATAAATTCTAACATGATCTACTTTTAAACAGTTAAAATAACGAAAATGTCACTCGTACTTTTATGTGCGTATAATATAAAAACATATTATTAAACAAATAATATAATTATATTGTTAAAGAAAAAATTAATGTTAGTTTATTTTACATAAAATCATTAGCATTCGTTGATTGTTTGTAAATTATATAATATATTTTTCCATATTGTTTTAGTGAATAAAGTATCGTGTTTAATCGATGGAGAATTTAATTTAAATTTATAATATGTCTATGTTGTATGCATCTATATTGTATACTAGAATTATAAATATGTAATATATATATATATATATATTATATACACATTTAAATTTAAATTTATTAAACATTAACATTGTGATAAATTTTGATAAACGATAGTGTCGTCAAGATCGTTATTTTATATAATAAATACTGAAATATATTTCTCGTATACCCAAGTATTTCTGTTTAGTAAGCATTAGCATTTTTACCAATTTAATTTTGTGGCTAAGCTATTTGGCATTTTTAACGACAAAACATACAATAATAGTATTTCGACTGAAGTTATTTAATTTAATGTATTTCGTATAGAATCATTAATTTTAATTTTAATTTATCAAAACCTCGCACTGGTAAAGTAGTGGCCATACTACATGACTTTTATAGTTATGTTTATCAACAAAATATAAAATATTCCATCGTAAAATATTCATATATCATGACCATATTTCATTTTGGTTAAAAATATTTTTTGTGTATATTTACCTATTGTGTATTTAACTATATGTATGCAGTAGCTACATGCATTCGCGGAATATATGTCTTATGTCGCTATCAGTTCCAATTGTACATAATGTAGTGACCGACTTAACAATAACATCGCATTATCCGTGGGTCGTAGTCGTATGCCACAATTCACAAGGCTATCAAAAAATATTGATAGTGTGCTTGAACCTTACGTGCCGGTAGTAGGTATCGATAGAATAATATAAGTAATAGTTTGTCCAATGACGTTACCTTACGTCAAGGATCCGATGAGTGCTAAGGAAACTTTTTGCATCATAATATTTTATAAACATATTGATCATAAATCGTAATATTAAAGCTCAGTTTCTATTTCAAAGTTGATCTTATGTATTTATTTTGTTTTAACAATCATTATATCTTTAACCTGTAAGAATAATATGCAATCATCAACTTTGATAGTGGTTTTTTTAAATCGTATCTAATTAGTACTCGAAGAGCGCCTAAACCCTTGTCAATGGTAAGATATTTCGGTTTTTTTTTTTTTTT
>VUJU01003928.1:0-22254 GCA_009835225.1 Aphis craccivora | reverse complement strand
TTTTTTGGCCCTATCAAAATACTTGAAAATTTAATACAAAGTTCCTCATAAGTTCTTCCTATATTGATTAAAAAATTATTAGAATACATAGGCACAATTTTTTTTATTAGCATTTGAAGTTCAAATATTGACAAAAATTTATCAAAATCATGAATATTTGCAATTTATTTTGTAGGTATAATTCATAAAAATATTTTGTATAAGTATCTAAGAGTTGAAAATTTAATACAAGGTTTTTCATAAGTTTAGCTTACAATAATTATAAAATAACTTAAATTTTGACGTATTCAGGCCATTAAAACATAAACCACCTTTTTTACCAACCACTGAAAATTATATCCTAGGCTGACAAATCATCTCCGTTCAGAATCGTTTTTCGTTTATACAATGATAATTATTATTGGATTCAAATTTAACTGTCCTACAATATATAGTGATCCACACGGCACCTAATGTACAGCAGAGCGGTACCCACTTGCCCGCTTATTTTTTTTAAATTCAAAATTACATATATATTTTTTATATTATGGGCTTTAATGGATTAGAAAGCACTTTTTGTGCTGAATACTGTTAGCTAATGTAAACATGTTGTATCTATTTTATTTATATTAAATTATGTGAAACGCAATTAGCATATTTATTTAGTTATAATAACCACTGAAAACACTATTTCTTAGCTTCTCTGTATCGCATTTAATAGGAAAAAGGATAAAAAAAAAAAGGTCACTTAAGTCGCAATCAGGTGATATCCTATAAATTAAAAATATTGACGTTAATATACTCATTCATTAGAAATAGTATATTTGCAGCAATGCTTAAATAGCACGCAAGCGCACTACTTTTTTTAAAATAATGTTAAACAGCGTTTTACTTGATTTTGGGATTAAAGTTTATGCGTTTAGCGATATTTAAATTTTCTATTGTAAAAGTCATACATATAGCTACTTACAACACTACTTTTTTCAAAGTTAATAAAGTATTTCTATTTTATCCTAAAAAAATAAATAATATCAATTTTAAATATAAAAAACGGTTTCACATCAATACGCGTCATAGTAAAATACTGAGATGACATTGCTGATATAAAAATAGAAGCTAGTACGTATGACTGATTTTTGTAAAAAAAATAGATACATTTCACGTTTTTGTGCACCCTATAAATTACATTTTTTTTTTTTTTTTTTTTTGGAGATTTATTTTTTCGACCGTAGATTATAGAAACTATATTTTTACTAATTAAAGTACCTTATTAATTATGAAGCACCCTTTATATTTACATAAAAATAACGATGAATCTAGAGTACATTTTGTTTATTATTATCTAGCGGTAGCGCACTATATCATGTGCAAAAACTTACAATCACTGAATTAATGTTTGTAGAAGTCGTTACAGTGAACGACAACCAAAAATGATCATTATTGTTATATGCATTTAAAATCATAAAATCGTATTTTATTATTAACGTGGTATGAAAACGAGAGAAATCTTGCGAGTTTCGTGATAAAAAAAAAAAAAATAAATAAAAATAAAACTATTCTTCGGCGAAACAAAATTTGATTTCTATATAACATTTAACCCCCCCACGCATATACACCACGTACATATGCGAGGTACGTCAGTTGATAGATAAAAATACGTCTTCGCTTCGACTTTATGGTGCTCAGATAACGAAATATAATAATATATAAATATACCCAAACTTAAGTGGCACTTATGTGACACAGCCCGTATGCTTTATCGTAATGGGAGGGGTCTTAAAGCTTTTTTAATAACTTAACGAGACACAGAATACGACGTTTTGTCAAAAACAGCTTGTAGATATATGGTTTATTTTTATTTTTTATTATTTGATTGCCTACCGAGACGATAAAGTTCACTCAGCTCTTTCCGGAAATTGGATCTGGAGCTATTAAAAAAATCCAAATAAATATTAAATTGTATTTTCGTTTAATTTCAAAAAATTCTGGTCGGACTATTTTTATTTTCATTTCCATTTTTTGTTTTTAATGAAATTTATGCCTTTTATGTTTTTTTTTTTACGCCGCTGTAGTTGGAAAAATGTCAACATAATTTTACTATAAAACTACGAGAACGTTAAGGTATAAAAATGTTTAATGCATGACCACATAGGCGTGCGCAAACATTGTTGACAGAGTGTAGTCACATATTTATTTATGATTTATACATACATTTTATCCCAAAAAAATTGACATTTTTCCAACCCCATATCATTAGTATGGCCAGCTTGGGTAATCTTACTTTATCATATTTTATCTTAAAAAAAAAAAAAAAATATATTATACATAAATAAGTAATTATCAAAAATATTATAATCTAGGAAAAATGAATTAATAATCCAAGATAATACATAGCTTATATACTATATACTAAATATACATAAAATTAATTTAATAAGATAATTATACATCCAATATTACATTTTGGATTTGAAAATCATAAAATATATATTATAGTAATGTATAATATTAAAAACTTATAAGAGTAGTCAATTGGTTGCCTTTACTATCTCCTGTGCACGCTTATGAACAATAATTTATTTCATTAAAAATATATTAACATAACAATTTTTTTTATTCAAAATTTGAGGGACGAACAATTTAATGTATACTTTGCATTGTTTAGCGTTCTACTAAAATTAAAATTCTCCGCGTGGTTAACTGATGTTATATAATTATCAATATTAACAGTCATAAATATATAAGCTGTAAATCTTTGTTTGTACCTAATGGCTAATATATTTATAATTTTTAATAAATTACAAATTGCAGTATTACATTGTGTTTATAATTACAAATTGAATCAATTAACAATTATATATATAAAAAAAAAAAGAATACATTGCATACTATTATGCTGTGTACCTAAGTTGTATATAAAATGTTGAGGTCAAGGTTTGCATATATGTATTTATAAATTTTTTTTAAACGAAAAAATATTAAACAAATTATTATTTTTTTTTTAATGTATTTAATGTAAGCTAAACATTTTATTTATTATACAGTTTTTAATATTTTAAAGCATATTAAATTTAAATAATAACTGAAGGTACATAATATAATAATATATTAATTTAAATAAATAATAAATTTTAATACCTAGTTAATATTGTTTAAAGAAACTTGCAACTTACTTTTTTTTTACTCAAACTTTACAATTGTAGTAAATCCAACTACCGAAACTTCTTTTAATTAAAGGAAAAAATTTAGCAATGTGGTCAATGCATTTTATTATTTTATATTTTCTAGTACCTTCGAGGAGATTTTTCTGATATTGTTTTGTTGATTTTTATTTAATTACTTTGGTCGTTAATTGTTTAATTAATTATTAAATTAGCTTTTTATTAGAACACATAAATATAATATATACTTCAACTTGTTAATATTTAATTTGTACTTAAATTTAATGAAGTTTGGTGAAAAGTATAAACAAGTAAATTTCAAGAAAAACATTTAGTAGTTTGTCTATTATAATATTATATAAAGGAGGAAAATATAACTTAATTGAGTTCAGTATCCGAATCTATTTATATATAGTAGTATTGATTTGTGATAGTTATTAATTATAATTTAATACAGAGTAGAATTTAGTAGTGGTGAAAATAAGCCTAATTATAGTTACATAACACACACTTTTAAAAGTTGTATAAGTATAAGATGTCCCAAGTTCTCAAAAAATATTGTTTTTTCATTTACTATAAAAATTCCTATTTAAATTTATTTTAAAACAAATTTTAATAACTAATTTGATATGATATGATATTCTTTATTTTTATTTATATTAATAGGCGTACGAATAATAATAAAAAATACTTTTGAATAGAAACTTAAAAGTCAACAATCAATCACACTTTTTTTCTCTCAAATGACAGCATAAATGATTATATTTATTTTCGTCCCTAATTTCAGTAAGCGTAATACATTAATTTTAATATCGAAGTTATTAAGAATAATCATATAATTTTATAATTTATGGCAGTTATACATTTATAATAATTTTAGTTTGAAATATTTAAAGACTATGGCTAATAAAAACAGTTTTACTATTTATTTTTTATAATATTATTCCACTTTTCATAATAGAAAAAATTAAATATACATTTTTATTACGACTTAAAAAGTAATAACAAATTAATACTATAAATAAAATTGATAACATATTCTTAAACATAATTGAAATATCGTTTTGTAAACACGAGCTAAGAGAAAAATAAACGATATGAAAAAGAGTAAAAGTATAGTTGTTAAATAACTAGGTATTTTTAGAGAAAAAAAAATTTAATAATGACCACTAAATAAGAATATAAGTCCAGCGACCTCTACATGACTGAATCCGATCAATATCTATAAATAATAGTAGCTTAAAAGTGATGTTTCATAAACATAATGTAATGTATTGTTGGTACAATTAGAGACTGTAAATAATATTTTAAATTTTCATAAATGAGACAACTTTTTTGAACTAGTATCTGAGAGGGGCTGCTTTAGAACCCAATTTTTAGAATCACCTTTTTATACTTTCCTCTGAACCGAACAAAACTTCCACTAAAAATAATCTTGAATCGTATTTATGTTATCTATAAGATTTTATATGAAGAAGCTAATTCTTCTTACATAAAATTTGTTTGAAAACAAATAATGTGATACATTTTAACATAAAAAAATAGTTAAATATTAATAAGATAATTTTTTTTGTGTTCTGTGTATGAATAGGTATTATATGTGATGAAAATATTATTAGCATATTAATCTGCTAGAGTTGTTAATATTATTATTAAAAATTGAAATATATCTGACTTTATCTATTTTTTTTTGGACATTGTACATACTATTTCAACATAGAATGTACATGAGTGTATACTATATATTAAATAAATCAACTCCTTTTCGGGCAAGGAGTGACCTCACGCTAATTTTAAGCTCGTCTAGTGTCTATATTCTAATGGAAAATATACCATTGAGTACATTAAAAAAAAAAAATTATGTTGTCCTTTAAAGAAATATATACAAGAGAAATATTGTCCATATTTAGTATTTTTACCATTATTATCATCAACGTACTTACAATATATTATCTGGAAATAAAAACATTAAAAAAAATTCTTTTAGTCTCAGCCGTTGATACAATTTTAAATTTATGTGATAAGTTAACGTTTTAATTATTTATTAAAATCTAGATATGGTAATAATTAACATAATTTGATGTTCTCACATATTAATTATCAATTTTTTTTAGTACATGTCATGTACAATGTACATTGTACATACCTATATGTTGTATGGAAAAATACGGTTGGACCAAATTACAAACATTTAGAGGCAGCTGCACAGTTTAGCATAGTTAACATTTTTCACATGTTTTCTCCCTATTGTTAATAGGCGTTTCTAAATAAGATATGAACTAAAACCCTCCGAAAAATTATGATAATCATAGAAGTACAATATTTTTAGATAAAAATTAAAAAAAAAATGAATTTCTACTAAAACAATAGATTTACATAAGATTCAGAAATGAGAAGTTGTTAAAAAAAAATATTGTCATATGAAACTATACCAATCAATATTGTTTATAAAATTTAACTTCTAAACCTAAAAAAAAAATTTGTATAAATCATAATATATACATTTTTAAAAATATGTTCATGGAGAGGAGAATTTATTTTAATGTTTCAGCTGGATCGTGGAAAACCATATAAATATATATACATACTAGGGCATTATTTTAAAACATTTTTAAACCAAAAAAACTTTTGATCTCGATTTTTACTAGGTAATGTTTTTATTTATACTAGTTTTTTTAATCACACGAATAGGCATGCACTACGAACTCGTTATAACGATTACTCTAATAATATATTGAGCTCTTTTCTATCTTAATGCCATTCTTCCATTATTGTATTTTGTATTATAAAATAATTGGGGTATAGGTGTCGAACAAATCGGCGAGTTCAGTGAGTATAGTGTATACATAGATATAGATGACCATTAAAATGTCCAACACTACGAATACTATAGCAGAAAAATATAGACGGTCAAAATGTCTTAACAAAGTTGTGAAAGTAATTTTTATTGCTCTGTCGGCTATTAAGCCGTTGAAGCGTACTTATAAATAATTGTTGCACTCTGTATTATAGTGTAGGGGGGAACTCGTGTCTCATTTTCGTCCCATTCAATAGGTACCTAACAAGGTGTTCGTAGTAATATAGCGTGCAGTCTCGAATTGAATCATATAAAAATATAAAATATACTCTAGATAAAATAACTGTACACTGGCATATCACTGGCATAATGTGCAGATTTTTTTTTTTCATTAAACGCGTTAATAAATTCAACTTTTTCTACACTACTTCGGTCTAAAAATTGCTATAATTAGATAGCGGATTTTTAGATTTTTACATAATATATGTAATAACTATATCTATATGCAGTATAACGAGGGTGAAAAATCTGGGAGAATTTTCGTTAACATAATCTATAAAAAAAAAAAAAAATTGATTTTACATATTAAAGCATATTATATAAAATAGAAAATAAAATATTGTATTATTGTTCATAAGAAATGATATAATATTGTTCAATTGTCATCACAGGTAAAAAATGAAAAAAAAATAGAAATGATTCATTAACATGTATGTAAGTTAACTGGAAGTTGTTTTATTTCTTAAATTATTTCTATTTAACTGACTTTAAATAATGTACAAAATAAAATATATTTAATAATTGTCATCAAGTTTAGGCCTATTATTACACGATGATTAATTTATGGATGGTAAAATTTGTGTAAATATTATTAATTCATGAAGTTAAATGTAAACATATACTATCATACTTACATAAGTTTCTTATTGTATAACTTCTGCGAGTATAAATTTTTAGTTAATTTAAGTAAAACAATAATATTTTGGCAGTTTAATGATGATTAAGAGAATATTTTAAGATTTTTTTTTAGAGAATATATCATATCTAAACTTTTAAGAACCTGAAAATCATATTTTTAATTATATTAAAATATCTTCAAACATTATGCAGATATTGTATTTGTATGATTAAACATATTATTATTATTTTATTGTTCTTGAAGCTATGGTCAGTGATCACTAAATTCAAATAATGGTGATATCTACTCGTATAATACATATATGATAATTTAAAAATTGTTTTGTTATTTTGCTAAGGATAAGTGTAATACTAAGACTAGTTTAACCCGTCGATTTTACGTAAACTATAATTAAAATGTAATAAACAAAATATTCTGAACTAAATGTAAAAATTGTAATAACCATTTGTTCTTCCGCGATTCCGCAGATTATATTTTTAGCCATAATATACGAACAGTACACATTATATTATAAATATAAAAAAATTTAGATATATGCAATTAAAACCCTTGATCTGATTTTAGTATATTAACATAAATCCATTAGGAGAATACTAATGAATATCATGATATTATTATAGGTACCTATTTTTCTTTGACCTCGTACATCTGCAATTTACAACAATAATTATTTGTTTGGGTGAAATATACAAAATCATAATCATTATTTGTAGTAAAGTAGTACCTTCAACGTTTAATATTGCGCAATTCATAAATGAGATTTTTTTGTTATTTATCAATTAAAACGAAGAATGACTTATTGTTATTACAATATAATACCTATAGGTGCTATTGTTAAGAAATATCTTTATAAACAAATTATTATTGAAACAAAAGATGAACTGATGTTTACAAATTCACAGTAAGATACAAATTAGGTAGGTACCTATACTATATATTATGTATAATGTAATAATTTATTATTTTCAATTAGAGAATTATACGAGAATTATTAATTTATTATTCAAGATAAATTATATTCTTGTATTTATACTTTTTTTTTTTATAGTAAAAATGAATATAGTTTCTATAATTATTAAATACACGTCTGCTATTCAATTTAATTCGTTACTACTGTTGCTTTACTTCGTAACTAATTATTTCATATTTATCCTGTATTTTATTTTTTTTATGATTACTTCAATGAGGAATAAAAAATAGAAATTCTCATTAATTCCATCAATTATCAAACAACAATGATAACCTCCTTAGAGTTAGATTCAACTCAAATTTAAATTCAAATTTATTCTTCTGTAGCGGAAAAGAACAACACATAGAAATTAATTTTCATCTCTGTAAGCGTTCATAAATTAATTTATTTTGTTGCCGAAAAATGATACTGACAAAAATTAGTAAAGATAATTGTTAAATATGTAAGTAGGCACTCAAATAGTATAAAATAATCGTTAAGTATGCAACTAGTTTCACGCTGCGATGTGTTTCGAATAATTTGAAATTATATGTAAAATATTTGTTGAATACAGTATGCACTATGCGTGTACAGTGGTAATATTTAATTTTTAATTTCTATTCAGGAGAGTTAAAAATATGATTAAGCTTTGAGATATCATATTTTACAACAATGAAAATAAAATATTAAAAAGTTTTTGTTATTACCTACTTATTACTTACCATTGCTGCAGTATTCAAATCAAATTATGTATTTTTTTTAATATTTTGAAAAATAGTAATTATGTTATGTTTATGTGCATTTATATTAATTTATTTCAATGATCTTAAAAATCGTTTTGTTAGTATCTATTTTATGATATCACCATGACATTATCTCAATGTATCATTATTTTAATGGATTTTTATAATGTTAATAATAACAATTTTATTTTTGCTGTAGATGTACAATTTATATTTTTTGCATAAATTTAACTACGGTTTTAAATCACGCATTTAATCAAATAAAATAATTTTTATTAAGTTACTACCATATTAATCATAAAATATTCTTTTAATATTTTTTGCTTTGATCAGAAAATAGTTTATTCTTTTGGAAATAATACTTAGAGTTCTGAAAATCAATTCAAACGAATTATGTTCGTCTGGAGAAATATACCTATAATGCATTAAATATACCTAACATACTATACACATTTTACCTTAAGGCTTAAATAATATATACTTGTATTAGGTGCGGTAAAAATAATACCATTTTTCAACACATGTCATCATCTCAGTAAAGAAAATATAACAATAAAAAACTAAATAATTTTGAACGATGATCGGTTCGAGAGCTAAGATTTATTTATAGCGACTTTAGCATCTTCTTTTCTGCAGTTCTCTATGCATCACTTATATTTACGTGCTGAAATCATTCAAAGGTTCAGGTATCAGGTGTATAGAATTTTGTTGAAATACTTATACCAATTCAAAAGATCATTTTTTTTTTTTTTATAATCTGTTTTTCCGTCGGTCATTGGGATTTCATGGAAATAAAAAGAAATAACAATCATTTTATAAACATATATTACATATTAAATTATGTCACGTGCGCATTTCCCAACAACAATATAACATATAATATGAACACAATATAGTCGATAACCAATAGAGACTTACTTTATTGTATGTACATTATACGACAATGTATGTTCGTATAAAAAGTATATAATATAACGCAGGACGTAATAGAAATTATTATTCGACGAAAGTTGTAATGCTAGTCCATGTAGTAATAATGTCTATACTAGAAGTTTCATTGTATAAAGCGAACACAAATATTTACGCGTACGGAAGGACGGACCGATATCGTTTTCGAACGGAATAATAGAATATAAATAAAATATGTTTATAAAAGGTATATTATATATTAGTCGTTACAATACATAATAAAATTTTTATATAAACGATAAAAAATATTATATATAATTCCGTCGTGATAATAAAAATAGCAATAATTTGTGTATTTCGAGCGATTAGTTATGTATAGGTACGTATATTGTATATAGGTATAATACGGCTAACACAATATAGCTGGCAATCGAGACTTTATAATATCATTATAATGCAACAGGACTCGAGAGAATAATGCGAAAGCGCTGCAGGTATTTTTTTTTCGGGTTGGCGATTACCCAGAGATAATGGTTCTGACAACCGCAGACCAGACATAAGCCGTATGAATATTAAACCGATTTATCTAATCGAACCGATCGATCCAATACGTATAGGTATTAAATGCAATAAACCGACGCGCGCGGAGCCGTCTCTCGTCTTTCGGTAACGATGATGTAAAGGCCGCGGCGGTAATGGGTGTGCCGTCGCTACAGCGACAAACGAATTTTATTAGCAAACTGTTAAGAAAAAAAAAAAAAAAAAAAAATTAAAAATAATCAAAACTACCTTCATTGCAATTCGTTTCACAAGAACGAGCGCACACGCATAATAATATTATATGTATTTATGCACGCGCGGTTGCAGTGCAATGCGACGCGATTTGTGTCTCGGCAATCGACATTTATCTCCATATATGCAATATAATAATATAATATAAATAGTTCTATGTGAAATTATTAATGAATGCGTACACACACACACACACACACACGATTATCAGATGACTTTAATGTGGTTTTACATTGCATGCGTATACGTTTCTAGACTAGACTTTGACTAGCATTGGCCTATAATAAGTTATGCGTGTTGTGTTCGAACAGTCAAATAGTATAATATTTAGCCGCAAATTAATAGGTAACGAAAATGTCAGTGGATGAGAAGCGTTAAAATATATTATACATCAAATGATATATATATATTTGTTTTCGGCACGTTACAACTGCGTAGCTTAATAAACATAACTATATATTATTAAGTATTATTAGTATTATACTTATAATAACGGTATTAAGCGGCATTTGCTGATGTGTGTTATAAATTCGAGTTACTGCGTTTCATATTTATCATAATTGCATAGTGCGTTTGATATAAATGATCATGATAGTAAGAATAAGAGAATTAGTGGATTATATATATATATATTAAACGATTCAATAAAAAAATATCGAATTAGAAGAATTAGTTCAATTAAAAGTTAATCGAAAAAAATTAACTAACTATTAAGTTGCATTATTTATATACCTATAACAGGCCGTAATGACTTTTGAGAGACACGTTTTTGTTGAAATATATTATACTAAAATTTTAGGATTATTTATACATAGGTAACATTAACATATTATATGTTTTCATCGATTCGTATAAAATAACCGCACTAATCGAGAATTTCGATTTAGGCTATTCGCTTGCGGGCTCATTAAACAACAGCACCGCATTTCAACCGCCAGTTAATCGTTAGACGTTAATATAGAAGACACATTAAGGTACATTAAGTCGAAAACGTCGTGCAGCCGTATACAATCGTTTCTGCAAATAGTGCACCTCCTGCTGGGCCGGTCCACCGCGATTTATTTCGTCCGAGTCGTTCCATCGGGTAAAAATCACCGTCCGCGACGTAATCCGCAAAACGCACTGCTCGAGCGAATTCAACAGACGATATAGTAGGTATAATTGTATAATTGTTGGTTAATGGCTGTATCGGTATTCTCGCCGAAGTGATAAAAACTCTGAAAATCTTTACGGAATCCAAGGGAAATCGTTTCTGGTACAGCCGTAATACGCGAGCGTAAAGATTTTCTGTTTTATCTTCGTGTCGTTTCATACGAAACAATTCAGAATACTATTAAGATCGTGCACCTACAACTACGTCATGATTGTAGGAATATAAAATAAAATACTATCGACAGATTTTGGCGCGTCTGTATCGCTGACGGTCCAGACGTCAGCCGAGGTTTACGGCCGCGAAAACATGAATGAAACTCGTTTCCATATTGGTATGCTAACCTAACATTGGACGAGAGGTACCTACATCATATATATTTATATGGATATTATGCGACCGCGAGTGTATACTAATGTCTAATACGTCTGGACCGCGGTGGCTACGATGACCCTGCCGGGCGTGGTCGTTCCGGTCGTCATCTCTGCAGTCGTTTTACATTATTATTGTTATTAGAGTTTACACGTTCGTGTACTGTTTTTTTTTTACTCGTATAACTGGAAATTTAATGACAGTTTGTTAATCAATCGGTTCATTCTAAATCCATATAATTATACCGAACTGGTGATTTACAAATCTGAATTAATATCAATACAACCATAATATAGTGCATATTATCATTATATTATACATCATACACTTAGCGGTGGTTGAGCTCAAAGTGCTCTATCACAATACAAAATAATAATAATCATTAAATGGGGACTTTTAATTTTTGGTCTTTATAAATTTGTATTATTTTTAATGCGTATTTAACGATTTCTAGTACATACGTGTATATTATGATTATTTAATCATTTTTGATGCGATCAATTTACGTTTTTGATTATTATACTACAAGTCTATAAACGAATGTTTGTAACAAATAAACACAACGTTATCTAGTATAAAATATGCACTCAATTATTGTCAATATCATATTATCATATCATTATCTAGGATATAATATATTTTTTAAAACAGCACTTTTGTTATATAATTTAATTTTTGCAAGTTGCTTATAGCTTATTGTTTGTTTTGAATTAGATTTTTATAAAATTAAACATTACTTTATGTAATGAGGAAATTAATTTTTTTCTCATATTTTCATAGAGCTCTGATCTCTTTTTTTTTTTAATAATAATAATAAATAATAATTTGTTACCACTTAATATATAATGTTTATGTAAGTAAAATAATACTATCTTAATAACATCAATCAATATGATTAAATTGTGTTGTGTTGAAGTACTTACTACTTATATAGTAATATTATAGTAATGTCGGTAAATATCTAAAAATCTGTTACTGTCGTGTAGATAATTGAGTTGAAAAAAACGCGTAATGTTGTTTTAAAAGAATTAAAGTATTAAAATAGTTTAAAATATGCAAATTACACAATTTATATAGTAAGAATAAAATAAATATGATAAATTTTATGGCACCATGAATATAAATATAAGCAATGAAGTATAGATGAATGAGATAATGCATATAAGCATTCAATATTCGTTTGTCGGGACAACAGAGAGAATGTGATTATAATTATATATACGTTTACAATATTGAATACCTCATGTGCTAATATATAGGTATTATACCAAAATAAAAAAGAAAATGAATAGTGCTAGAGCAGAAATAAAAAAAACACAGAACACACGCATGACGTTTACCACCTTAATGGTAATATTGGTAGGTTCCTATATAATAATATAATATTATGCGTTGTTTTGTAACTGAAGTGTGTATTTTCAGTGATCGAGACTGGTATACGAATACACAATGACATAATATTGGACAGTGAAATAAAAATGTACCTAAAAAGCTATTTGTTTTTTTTTTTTTTAATTTAATTTTTTGACCTAGCCACTTAGGTATACAGTATGATGCGGACCATAATCGTAACGATTCTATGCTAATTATATTATATATGGTATCCAGTGATGTGTGAAGCAATACGGAAATGTATAGGTATACTAATGATGGAATAAGGATGTGGATTGTGTTTATTATTTATATTTATATAAATTTACCAAAATATTATTTATGTACACCTTTGAAATGTATTGTTAAACATCATTGATCGTTAGAATAAAAAGCCTTCAGGTGGTTTAAAAAAAATATGTATAATAATTTTATAATTGTATAGTCTTCCTGAGAATATAACGAAACGTGGTTATGCAATCATATATATGATATAATATAATATTAATAATTAATAATTAATAATAATTAATATAAAAATATTAAAAAATATTATAAAAATAATTAATATATATAATATTATATTATAATCCTACATATTATTTTTATTATTATTAGCTTATAGTAAATATTATTAAAACTTTATCTCACACAAAGCACATTATTTTTTTGTATATTTTGTTCAATACGATTCAAAGATTTTAATTCAAAATTAAACTTGTATCTTATGTGTTTTTTGAATACCCTTATAAATTTCTCAGTCTGTTTTTCTTTTTAAAAGCTTTTTCAATAAATATATAACTATAATTTGAAAACTTGTATAGTTGTACAACTAAAAGAATGTCATATACATTATATCAACAATTAAATCGATGACATATTTTCTATAACAAAAAGATACCTAATTTATTTAACTGTAATTTAATTTTTAGTTTATATACTTACCTATATTAAATAAATTTAAAAAGAGCTGAGTAGCTATTTGGGGTTACATCTTAATATGTTTTTATGTTATCGCTATCTATAATTAGTCTCATCTAGCAAGTATTATATTATAATATAGGTACATTATATTATACATAATAGATATACATACACATATATATATATACATTATAGTTGTACTACTTATACGTATGATTATGATCAATGTTTAATCTCAGCTTAATTAGTGTGTTATAAACTTAAATTATAACTTAGTATTTAATATTCTATTTCATTTAGATTATTAGTGGAGTAAAACAAGTTATCGACAAAATTAATTTTGTTTTAATTTAAAACATTAAATAACAGGTCATACCTATATGTGTCAGGTGCGGATCCAGAATATAAAATTAAAGCGTGTGGGGACTATCGTCCATTATCCCCCCCCACTTACCTTGGATCTGCGTCTCTTATGAGTACTTGATACTTTTATATATTATAATAATATAATTTATATTAATACATTTTATTTAATATTTAGATTATTTATAGTGTGTTTCCTATTTATAACACAAACTTATAGGTGTTTACAATAGGTAACAAATTAATAATAATAATATATGATATAAATTTGATGTTTTCGTAAAAATTGAATTCAACCACTGTATTACTATTGAATATAAACTACTTAATAATAATATAAATGACATTCTTCGCTCCGAATTGTGTTTCACAGCCTATGGATTCAACGATAAATTCAAATCTATCCATAGACATAATATATATTATGTCTATGAATCTATCACATATTATATTACTGTACTGACCTGCCCGATGACGAGAAACACTGTTAACACCTACCTACTATAACAGTACAACGCGTTGCTTATTTGCCCGCTATTTTTATAATAACGTTGTTTTTAAATTATTTGTGATATGACGCACGTCCGTTGTCTAGAACATCCGAATATTATTTTTTGCTTTCCGACGCTAAGGTACGCTATTATTTTATTTTCCGGAAATCGCACGTACCTACCTATAATAAATCGTTGTGTAGGTACGTATTACGTAATAAATCCTGCGTCCTACGATAATTTATTCGTACGTATGAGTGTGGATCGTGTTTCGGACACATCGGCTAAGTAATAATGATATCGCATCCTAAAAGGATATTATAAATATTGTTTATATAACATACATAAGCGCAAACGATACACGAGACATATAAATTGTTCGTACAATTATTATTATAATTCTGTGTTGATATTGCACCGTCAGGCAATATACAATTTTATACACATCGTTAACCGTTGTACACTGTAGAATTGTTGCGTTAATTATTGAAAATACTAGTGTTTAATTATGTATTGTATTCATTGCTTGTACAACCATCATATACATATATATGTAAATGTATGTCTACATCGCGGTGGTCTGCGTTAATTTTCGTGTAGATATAGTGTAATAATTAATAATAATTATAACTGTTTACTCGACTCCATGGGCTAACAAAAAAATGATTTATAATTGTTCTAAAAAAAACAACGTTTTGGATTATAATATTTATAACCCGATTCAATTAGTTATCCCAGACTAGTGTAAATATATAAGTAATTTATAGAATATAACTATCTAGACTTTAGATAGGTATTTGTTATTTACTATCATTATTACATCTGAGAGATCTCGGTTGATTATTTTTATGTATAGAATAATTGTTTAATAACATTTTTCGGTTGACATTCATTTTATATATTTATTGTATAAATACATTAGGATTTTGTGTTTTATAATTTCATTACCTTCGAGATACATTTTAAACAGTAAAGTAAAAAGAAATTATTTCGAAAAGTTTAATGAAATGTGATTTTACATAATTTTAAGTATACAATTTCTTCGAGAGCACAAAATAAAATGATATATTATAATTTATAACAATAGTTTTAAAAAAACAAGTTATTAGTTCAATATTCGTTATATTTTGTCTCGTCGTAGTCATATGGACATATTTTTAGAATGACGAATTTAACTAGGTATGATAACATGAATTATTGATAAAGCATTTTTTTTCAATTATTCATCTAGAAAATATATTATATTAAATTTAAGTCGGTAACTAAGTATTATACGGACCGGATTAAACACTGCTTTCATGGTAGTTTCATATTTGATTCACGTAGACTTTTTAATTGAAATAATTATAGAGTTATGGCAGATCTCCTTCCTGATAAACAAATATAATGTAAGATTGTAAGGATTTAGAGCTAAATTAATTATACGATTTTTATGAAATTATTTTTTATGAAAATGAAACCTATTTATTTTTAAAAATTTAAAAATATTGAATTATATTGTTCTGTAATATTATGCTATTTTCTAGCACTACACTTACAATAATCAAAATTACTATAAATGTATTATGATATTAAATGAGTGACCTATATAAGATATAACAATATGTTTTGTTTTTAATAACGTATAATATGGTGGTGTTTACTATACAATGTGTGAGTAAATACAAACGATAAATTTCAAAATTCAATATCGTCGTTAACACAATTGTGTTTTTTCAAATATCGAAACGCATCGATTTTAATACGTTATTGAATGAAATTTACTATTTTATATTGATAAGTATAATACATTAGGCATGCGTTTTTGATGTACTGTTACGGTTTAAACGATTCCACATTTCTAAAATGTAACAACAAAACCACAATTATAAAAAAAAAATATTTCACACATCAAGCTGTACATTGCGTTATTGTTTATATCGAGTACATATTTACCGTCCATTGAGTAGACAATTAAGTTTCAACGGTCAAAATAAACACTATATATTATGATAAATTGATGTTACACAAGTCATAAAGCAAAGACGTTTTTTTGTTAAAACGGGACAGATAGAAACTAAATTAACTAATATAATAGCCAATACTTAACAGATACGCTTACACATTCGTCCGCCATATGTTATTTATATTGCGTATATTGTTCGTGTTAAATTTACGTACTTTTACCATTCTTAAATATGATTTGCGAGGCCGAAATTTAAGAATTTAAGTATAATAATATAAAACACAATACAAACAATTATGGTTATCTTTTTTTACTGTACATTTGGTCGTGCTTTCATAGTTAAGTATGATGACTGGATTCCACTCGAAAACAACTAAATCGGTATGGTATTGTCTGTTTAACTAATTTTAGTGCGACTTATACGTCTTTATCTATAAAATAATTAAGGCTCTTATTATATTAGACAACCCTATATTTTGTAAAAAAAATTTATATGTTTTTAATTCAGAACTTTGTATTATATCGGTAGAATAGGTGACATTAAGTTTAAATTTAAAAATATCAAGTGTATTGAATTCAACGTATTTAAAGCCCCTAAAGGGTTAATGCAATCTTCGGAAGGTATTCAATTATAATACTGAATATTATATAGTAATTGTTTTTCAATATAACATAATATTTTAATCACTGTGATGGATAATTAAAAATGAACGGTTTTCGGTTTTAGTCACGCAGTTCAACGCGTAGTACAAAAATATATGTTATAAAAACACACACACACACACATCAATCGAAAGAAGAACAAAATTGAAATTTTAAACCGATTCGTAGATGTTCTAAGGCACAGGTAAAATTCACATACCATAAAAAATAACGTTAACGCAGTGTATGTAGGTAGATATCTATAATAATAATAATAATAATATAATATAGGAACAAATGGCGATTCGTGGAATCCGTTTTGACGATTTAATTGCGCCGAACGTGCAACTGTCATCGTCATGTATACGCAACATCTATATGTATCTTACAATATAAGTAACATAATATAACAAGTAAATGTGTATAATATTTTTATATATTATTATTATTATTTTTTTCGTAGTCGTTATTAGATACACCGTTTCCGTGCGTCAGTCGTCGTTCGTCGTTGTAACAAGTAATTTTACAGAATGACAAAATAATAATAATAATAATAATAATAATAAATATAAAAATATATGACGCGATGCAGGCCGACAGTGGCTTTCATCCGTTAGCTTATTAACATGTGCCCGATGAGTTCACGTAGTCGTCAATCCCGTTGTGTCCGTGTCCTGTTGGGAAAATACCCTGCAGATGCACTATAAAGTATAAACGCCATTGGGAATAATATAGTGATGTTTAATGGTTATATAATGATCTGGATAGGAAAAAATTGAATAACAAAATGTGATAATTAATAAGGTTAAGTAATTACGTATGTAGCTTGTTTGTATTATGTAACGAAATTCGCACTGTATGTAACGTGCACATAATATAGGTACTATTAAACTTAGCACAATATGACATATTTTTATCTGTGAATTGAACGGTCTGTGACTCCTGTGCTTGTGAAATACAACTCGACAACGTTTAGTTTATTGAGTTCGGCGTATTATAATATTAGCTTTATTGAATGGTCTCATTACTGTTGTATATTACTTTATATACCTGTTTTATGTTGCAGTACAATGATCGAAGAGAGGTTGCTCACCGCGCAGATGATGAGATCGACCATTCAGCTGTTAGCACTTAGCTCACCATCGATCATATTATGGTTAAGGAATTCCTCTGAGCAGGAAAAAAGACAGCGTTATAGATTTAACCATAATAATATATTTTAAAATACATAAGGTCACTTTATTTATTATGAGTTGTATGCACCTAGAGGCTATAGTTAAAAATGTACAACAAATTGTATATAATTATTTATTAGGTAACTTAAATTATTAACTGTAAAAAATTATGATATCTTATTTTAAGTAAAATTGATTATTTTTTATTTTATATAATAATATATATTAAAACTATGTATTATTTTTAGTTAAAAAAAAAAAATAATGTTCATGTCTTTGTGATTTAAAAAGCGAGTAATAGAATTAGCATTAGTAGATTTCTAGTAGAAAAAAATAATTTTTTCAAAAATAACAATTTATAATAACAAGTGCAATCATTTTTATGGCAACGTTGCATTTAAAATTATGTGGAATCGTATAATCGTATATAAATATAAAATTTGTGAATAGTGATGTATATCAATGGTTATTAAAATCTATACACAATTTCGTAAATTTTCGGAATCGTGTTATAGCCAAATATTATATGTAAACGAAAATATCTTTATGCCTTTATTCTTTTGTATGGATAAAAAATTAAAAATTAAAAAACACTTGGCATTTTTAAATTTTCTGTTTGAGATTTTATAACATTATTTGTCAGTCAATGAGAAATTTATATGATATGATACAAAAATGTACTTGAAAATTATTCTAAATTGAATACTTAAATGAGATATACTAAATGTTTTATAAAAAACAAAATTATAAGCTATTTATTTATTTATTTCATTTTATGGTAGGATCTCAAAAATTTTAATCGAAGCTTGCCTCTATACGTACCTACGGTAAGAATTAAAACATTTAAATTATTTCGCTGTGGTTTGTATACCTAAACTTACGCTGCAATACGCGAAGGGAATACTAACAGCCGCTAAGGTGCGTCTAGTTATTGTTAATTATCTTAAGCACAATAGATGATAATAATAAAATATACAATATTAGACGTATTTGGTTTGGTTCGAAATTGTGAAACGGCCAGACGGAAGTAATAATGCACCTGCGGTTTCCTATCCGGTCGTTAAATAGAGAATACGTGAATAAAAAATGTTAACTGAATTGAGACGTAATGACTAATGCATAATGAAGTAATATTTTAAGACTAGATTTTTGATGATTAATTCTAAACATAAAATATAGGTAGTTGGTTATAATTGTAAATAATATAGGTACATGTATAATATATAATAGGTACACTAGGTACAGCTTACTAAATGTTATACTCTATGAGTATTATTTTAATTATTTCTGTTATAAATAAAGACATAGAATATAAATATTATTTGATATGTATTAATTAGCGGAAATCTTTGATCCTGGTTTACGAAAACGTAGTGGGTATACATGTATTAGCACTTTAATAAAAATATCACATGTAAAAACACTGCAAATGACTAGGGCGATTTTATTTTCGTTCTACCGGATAGATTTTAATAATTTTATTACGTCCTGTAAGCAGTACCTGTACCTGGTAATATTATATAGGTAGTTCGTATTCTGTAATGATTTATACTACGAGTATAATTGAATTTTTCTCTCCACTGAGAAATCTCCTCAACAATGTTAAAGTGCAATAATAGTTTGTTTTAAATAGTATAGAGATAGATCCATAATCAGCTTCCCAATTTTTTTTTAGTACATTATTGTGGTTTTTTTTTTTTTAACAAATTGTTGAATATGATTATTTATAATAATAACAAAATAATTAATACTAGGTATACATATAATAAAATAAACAATATTTCGAAATTTTTGCAATTTAATCCGTTTTTATTTTATTATTGTTAGATTTTACAACTTTGCAGTTCAAGTTTTGTGTAACCCTATAAAATTTTAATTTAATATTCTTATTAAGTAGAATAATTTTTTTATTATGTTATCAATAGTATTTTTAATTTATATTTACGAGCTTATAAATAATTAATATAAGTAAAGTAGTGTACCATACATCTAAGAGTTACTATTATCCTTTTATCTGAACTTTAAATGCTGGTAAATTAATAAAATATTCATGAAATATTGGATATTTGTTTAATAACATTTTCAAACGAATATGTGCTTTTATTCAGAACTACTTTAAACATTACTATGATAAAAGCTTGGATTTATTATCTAGAATTTAATGTTGTTTATTCACATTAAGTTACTATTCAAAATTAAATTAAATAATATAAAAAAAAACGTTCTTTTCAAACCATGAACATTGACCGAGGTTACGACTTCATGCTAAAATACTGATATAATGTTATAATAAATCATATAGTAACTAATAACTATCATTACCTATGCTCATTAAAAGTTATCCAATTTGATGAATAATGAATAATAATTGAGTTGTACAAGACGTGTAAGTGTGTAACGTACTAGTTAAGTTATGTGGATGTTATACGGACGACAATATAATTAATATAAACATTTTACATAGCCGATTGATATTTAAATTGAAATGTTCAAGGACATATTAAATTTGTTACCCTTAAATTTAAATCATCAAATGTTTAGAAATAAATGTAAGCTCCGTCACTCCAGCACCCGAAATTAAAATTTGGATTTCTGAACTAAGTTACAAAAAAAGTTTTTGTGGTTACATTTCGTTATAAAATGGTTACATAATTTTGTGTAATTTTGGTGCAAAAATTTAGAATTTGGGGTGCTGGTGTGACGGACCTATAAATGTATCCACTCATGTACATAATATATGTGTATAACGACTCTGACATCATTATAATAGTGCGCAGGTTTAGGAGATAATATTTCTCACGTAACGTTTAAAGGATTAAATTTTTATTAAATTTTTGGTGCAATGATTTTACTTGTGAAAAAATCCATCATTTCTTTTTAGAAAATAAGAACGTTATGATATTGCGTAGAAATGGACCCGTTGAGACAAAATAAACAGAAAATGCCGTATACTGTGATGCTTGACGGGACAAGACGTTGACCGGTTCGTGGACGTGTAAACTTAACATTATCCTGTTCATGTTATAATATTATTATGCTATAGGTTATGAAATGTATACTATACATAGGTATAATAGATAAAATGCACAGTAAGCACATATAGTGACGAAGCCAAACGCAATAAACATTGTTATTCCGCGTCGGACTACCGGAATAATTGTTGAAACATCCGATGGCGTCCGTTCGGTGTATTATAATATTATAACGTACATTTTTATTGCCTCCGGTGTGTACCCACATAATATGCATAATACAATAATTATTAGTAATTTATTACACTATGCCCGACTATGGTCGCGCGCGTTTTACGATAAGCGCGAATAATATGATAATAATATCATTATACAAATATATAACCAAAATAACCGTTGCGCTTGCATCCGTTTAATACAATATAATATAATATGGAGATCAAGTCGGTGTAGTTAATAATATAATATGTAGGTATCATCTGCATATTATGTGTACCTGTATCAGATTTTCGTTTATGGTTTTATAATAATTATTAATACTATGAACAGTGTTGTGAATTTAACTCATTGAAAAAGTGTTAAATATCCATGCATTTATGC
>VUJU01003927.1:2628-22265 GCA_009835225.1 Aphis craccivora | reverse complement strand
CGTCAGCGCAGGTAGAAGGTCGAGACCAGACTGTTTGAGTTTGTTTGTCGTGGTTAAGACTATAGGTTTCCCTTCTAATTTTACTGGGTTTATATTTGTCTAAACTGTTTGGCATTGACCCCGATACAAGTAGCAAATCCTACCTATTTATCATAGTGAATTCAAAATCTAATATACAAAATATAATATTAATTCCTTCCTTCCTCTCTCTCTCTTCCCTCTTTTTTTTTCATTCTGCTCCAGATTGATGCTTGTATTAATTCGTCTGTTAATATTACTAATTGACTACACGTTGGTTCACGTATATCGCGCACTTATATTATTAAATTAAGTGTCATAGTACCTAATGATTCCGATTATTCTATTCATTTCAATCATTGTATAAGGTATAGGTAATTATTTGTTCGCTATGTACATATGGTTTGTCAAGTGATTATCGTGTCTAAGGGAATGAGGGAATGGCGTATAAGGTATAGTATACGTCTGGGTATTCTTTCTTGAATTGGCATGTTTTAGTTTTTTTTTTTTTTTACTACTTAATTACTTACATTTGAAATGTATATATATATAAAAGTTTTATCTTGACTCTCAATGTCCTCTTATCTGTAACATGATAAGATCGAAAAAAATTAGTGTAATATATATTATATTCGCGTAACTTCATTCATTTCTCTTGACAATATTAAATGTCGTCTAGTTCTATTTATCGATCGTATTTGATTTATTTTATGTCTATATTTTATTATAAGTATCCCGACTACTATTATTAAAATAATATAGAGTAGGTATGAGTGGAGGTCTGTAGTATCCTTATGTTTTGTTTGTCCCTTTCTTCTTGTATAAGTTGTTCAATTTCCTCTATGGATTTAGAATATTGTCCTAAGTCAGTTAATTTTATTACGGAGTTGGTATGCGTGTTGCTACTACTAATTTTTCTTTTTAAGGACGTGGGAATCGTTAAGTTTATTGTGATACCAACATCTGAGATTAGATCTTTGTAGTGTGTTGAATTTAAATGTCTACTTGGTGTTAACACCATTTGTGGCGTGTAACCCCTACTATCTTCGTTTAGTATTAGCACCCCATTTTCAGTTAGTTGTATATTTATTGCCTGGTTCTCGCTACATTGTCAGTTGTTTTTATTGTATAAATACATACATACATACATTTTGATATTTTAGTCGTGATAAATATTACGAGTAATGTCAAGATATTGGTATGCTTGACGGTTTTACGAACAATTCGACTTCACACGGTAATTCACTTGCCTCTAGTCTTAAGGGCTGTGTCTCGGGACATAAAGTACCCATGTTTATTTGTCGCATAACATAAGATGATTCATACATAATGTACGATAATATTCATGTGTTTTCGAGATTCCTATATATAAGTATTCAGGTATACTATAAATATAATAATATATGAATAGTTTAAAGTTGTCACAACTAGTTTTAAACATACCTTCGTATGCTATTGTTAAGTCGTTACATACATTTAAAGTTTTTTCGTAAAAGTTCATTGTTTCTTTAGTACGTCGATTGAAATTATCTAATTTCACATAAATCAGTAATTTCCAGTCAGAGTTCGTTAAACGAAGTGGCCCTTGGTTTTCAAAATATATCGCATTCTCTTGAGTAAGCCTTGAAATACGATGATACGGTTTTGTTTGAGCCAACGCCATCTGGAGCGTGAAGCATGTTATTAAAATCCTAAAACTTTATTTTTAATTACGCAAATATATTATTTTAATTAAATTAACCTACTTATTATTTTTAAATTTTAGTCTTATATAATTTTTATATTAAAATTTATTTTATTTCATTAAATTTCTTAACATTATTTTTATGCACCGTTACGTGCTTCCTCCTTCTTAATATTACAATGTTTTCTCTATCTAATACGTCAGTTACTTCATAGGGTTACCTATCCATAAAGGATTTGATTTATTTTTTTGTGTTTTGTCTCTTTACAATATTTGATACTTTACATGTATCTTTATAGAGTTTTCATTACTATCATAAATTTGTTTAGATTTTAATTTTCTCTTCATTAAATTTTCTCTAGCTATCTTATGCGATTCTTGCATTTTCTGTTTTAAATCAAAATAATAATTGTCATAATTATATCTAGGTTCTGGTTCGTGAGATAATTTTACTGATATTTCTATGTGTCTCCCGAATAATAAAAAATATGACTGATAGCCTGTTGATGTATGTTCGGTAGAATTGTATACAAAAAATGCGTAAGGTATTTACGAGTATTTACTCGTCCGAGTTGTTGAGTTTTTTGTCGACATAATGCCTTAGATACTCTGTTAGCGTCCTATGTGATCTTTCTAGACTATCGTTTATTTGTGGGTGAAATGGGCTAGTATTTATTTTATTTATTTGTAACAATTTGCATACTTCGGTGAATATTTACTTAGAAAACCAGTGCCCTGATCGGTTAATATTGTTTGTGGGATGCTGTGTGCATTTACAAAATTTCTTACAAACGCTTCGGCAATTATATTAGCTTGGTGATTAGGTAATGCTATCCCTATTGAATATTTAGTTAAGTCATCCTGCAATGTTAATATTTATGTATTTCTTGATAACGTAGTGACTAGTGGTCCTACAATGTCTAGAAATATTTTTTCAAATGGTTCGGAACTTGATGATGTAATTAGCATAGGTTGCTTTACTTTTTTATTTGTAACTTTTCCTTTCTGACATGATTCACAATTTTTTTTGTATTCTATAACGTCTTCTTTTAATCCTTTCCAGTTAAATTGGTTTTTTATTTTCTTTATTGTCCTGTGTAAACCAACGTGCCCACCGATTTTAGAATCGTGACATTGTTTGAATATTATTAATTTTTCATCATCACTAAATTCGAACTTGGAACAAATAATAATTTCTATATCAGTACTGCGGAATACATGACGAATCGTGGCACGTACCTGCGCCCATTCTAGTTTTTCGTTAAATCCTAATTTATTTATTGCTAATTTATTTAATGATTGATCCTCATAGAACGTTTTTAGATTTAATAATGCTAAATAAATATTTTTGTACGTGGTTTTTTGTTCATTTTTGTTTTTTGTTATTATAAACATTATATACCTATCCTTATTTTTTATATAATTAATTTTATCGACAGCCCTACATGGTGCTAATATTTGATTGTTACAAAATGTTTGTTTTAATTCATAATTTATTCCTGACATGAAGTTATAATGTTTTGCTATTTTTGATACTATGTGGTATTCTTCAGTTGCTTCTAATAAAGTACCGTGCACTTCTTTTACGTTTTTATTTGTAATAAGTTGTGTTTCGAATTTATTTAAAAATGCTGGGTAGCTTTCATTTTTTATTTCAGTTACCGTATACAATATACATTCTGCTTAACGCATCTACATTCGAAATTTGTACGCCCGGTTTGTATTGAATTTTATAATTGTATTCTTCTAGGAATATTCGCCAACGGGCGAGTTTCGATAGTGGGTCTTTTAGATTAAATAACCACGAAAGTGCGCGAAGATCGCTTAATATAATAAATTGTCTACCATATAAATATGGCCTAAAGATTTTTACTGCGAATATTATAGATAAACATTCGAGTTCGGTTGTACTATAATTATTTTCACTTTTATTTAATGTTCTCGACGCATATGCAATAGGTAAATCTTGTGGTACTTCCCCTTGTGATAGTATTGCGCTTAGTGCTTTCCCACTTGCGTCAATGGTATATAAATAATAACTATTAATGGTTTCGTAAAATCTGGATATTGTAATATAGGTTCAGAGCAAAGCGAATTTTTTAGATAGTCAAATGTCTTTTGACAATTGTCATCCCAGTTAAAGGTAACTCCCTTCTTAAGTAAGTTTGTTATTGGCTTTGCTATTAAGCTATATGACTTTATAAATTTTCTATAGTAACCAGAGAGCCTAAAAAATGATTCAATTTGTTTTACGGTAGTTGGTATCGGAAATTCTAATACCGATTTAATTTTATTCGGGTCGGGTTTAATGACGTGTTCATTAATTATGTTTCCTAGGTATAAACATTCTTGTTTTAAAAATTCACATTTGTCCGGCTGTATTTTTAAACTATGTTTTTGTAATCGTCCAAACACATCACGTAACTTATTATTATGATCACTTAGATTTTTCTCGTATATTATTATATCGTCTAAATAGACTAAACATTTTATGCCAACTATTCTGGTCATTACATTGTTCATTAGACGCTGAAATGTAGAAGGAGAGGTATCTAGTCCCATGGCCATTTTTTTAAAATACCAATGCACTTTGTTAGTCGAAAAGGCGGTAAGTTCCTTACTATCCTTATCTAATTTTATTTGATAAATTCCCGATGCAAGATCTAGTATGCTAAATAGTTTGCATTTTCCTAGTTGATCTAATATTTCTGTTATGCTAGGTAACGAGTGGTAGGTTTTCATTAATTGTTACGTTATTTAAAGCTCGAAAATCTACTACTATTCTAAATTTTTCCTCTTGACTCGCGTCAAGTTTCTTTTTCACTAATAACAATGAAGAATTCCATGGTGAAAAAAATGGCTCTATAATATCGTCTTTTTCCATTTGTTTTATTTGTGTATCTATCTCTTCCATTTGCGAATGGGGTAGGTGGTATGGCTTCCTATATTTAGGCGGTTGATTTTTTTGTACATTTATTTTATGCGTTATTGTATTTGTGTGCGTTAATATATCCCCTTTTAAATGGAATATATTTTGAAATTGTTCACACATTTCTATTATGGATTGCCTTTGTTCGTCATCCATATGCCCACTTCTAATTAACTGTTTAATTTTATTTACGAGCTTATTATTATTATTATTATTTATTACGGGTTGAACGTTATTATTGAATTCGTAGTCATATTGAATTTTGTTTAAATGTCTCCTAAGACTATGCTAATGTTTTATTTGCTAAATCTATTATAGAATTATTTCCTGTTAAGAAACTATTACCTATTATACCATGCTTCCTTATGGGAAAATCCTTATCTACTAAATTAAATTCTGTATTTATTTTCTGTCCTTGTTTTATTAAAGGTATTGTTATTTTACCTAAAGTTTGTATTGTATTATTACTTAATCTTTTTAAATAAATTTTTCGCGTATCATCTATAGTTAATCCGCTACGAAAAACATCAATTTTTATAACGTTCACTTCACTACCTGTGTCTACAAGAAATTCTAACTCGTTTATTATACAGGCAGGTGAAATGCACTTGACATGATTTTTATTATTTATTGTTGTATGATTGGGAAACAATCTCTTTCGGATCCACGGATACGTAATTTATCGCATGAGTCGCGTGTGACACCCGTCCGTTTCCTGAGTTAATATTATTTCCACGTTCGTCGCGTTGTTTTTTAAAATATACATCTGCCATGTGTCCCCGTTTATTACAATAAGAACACGTTTCATATGCATATGTTACGTAGTCAAGTCCGTCCTGCGTTCGATTATATTGATTGGTCTCGCGTTCGCTCAGCATTGCGATGAGAAATGACTTTCGCGATTACACGTAAAACAGCGCTTAACATTCAGATTGTTGTTCCTAGTATTGTTTCCAATTGTTAGTGTTATTAATAGTATTATCTCTATTATAACTCGGCGGATTATTATTTCGTTCGTGGTTAAAGTTTTGATTATACGGTCTATTATTATACTGGTCGTTATTTCTAAACATGGTTTGCGTTTCATTATAAGTGCGAAAATTTTTATTAAAAGGTATAATAGGTGGTTCGTTATTTTTAAAAATGTCTTGTACTTCGTTATAAGTTCGAATACTTTTATCGGCCATTAGAGCTATCTGCATAGCCTGTTCAAGTGTAGTCGGATTTTTTGCTTTTACTTCAAATATTATTTCACCCGTTAACCCATTAATGTAGCTAACCAGAGCCTGTTCTCCAATATTTTCGCGTAACGTCATCGTTTGAGATGATGTTTTTCCTACGGCTATTGCATTACAAAGTTTTTGAAATATTTCCTCTACTCTATTATTATAAGAATGTACTGACTCGTTAGGTTTCATTTTTATAATATTTAATTCTATTTGTAAATTCGCGGCACTATACGGTGACTCCAACGCGTCTAAAATTATTTGTTTAAGGTCATTTCAGGCATTAATTTCTTTGTACCTAGTCGCGTTGTAAGCTTTACCAGTTAGTATAGTTGCTGCAATCATTTTTAATAAAAGTGGTAACTGATCGGATTCTACTGTATCAATTATGGTTTCGCATGCGGAAATAAACGGATAAGTGGTCTCTGCTAGACCTGAATATTGGGGAATTATTTTTTTTAAGCTTCGGTTACTTTAAGTGTAGTTATTTTTTAAGATGCCATTGTTTTATTTTTTACTGCCCTTTTTACTGGTATGTATTCTGAATGAACAATATTTTTATTGCTTCTTAATCCTATCGTATACGTATTATTTGTAATAGGACTTTTTTCAAACTCCTCTAAATTCATTAATCTAATACTTTTATTTAAATCTACCGGGTTAATTAATTCTATATCTTCTTTAATTAATCTACTTATTTCTGCTCCAGTAATTAATTATACTACTATAATTTAAATCTACAATACTACTATGGTTTTCTGTTATACCCATATTATCCTATCTAATGTTTCTCGAGCTATTTCTTCAAACTCGTCAATAACTTCGGCGTCTTTTTCTGCAGAACCCGTACTATTTAATTAATATTTCTCTCAATAATCATCAATAATCTGAATAAATCTCAAATAACCTTACTGTTATATATTCCCAAAATATAAAAAAAAAAAAATAAAATTTTTTTACCAACTACGATGTTACATGTATAAATTATGCTTACTAGATTGGTGTGTTCATTTCGCTTGCTTGATCTTCTCTTCGTGCCTGAACTGCAAATATGATTGTAGATCGATTTCCACAGAGTTGTTGGAAAGACGTCACAATCCAACGATGATCAACTTGGTAAAATTGCCTCTGGTTAAAGAAGTTGACAGGAAAATATTAGCAATATTTTTGAGCTGTCTTGTTCTTGGAAATCAATCCTGTTCACATCGCCAATTTTTCTGTTGCGTCCCGATAGGTCGATTCATGCATCTACGTATAAAATGAATACGTCGTGTTGTTCAAGTATAAGTTAACGTTTATTAAAACATTTCTTGCACGAATACAGTTGTTATAAGCTTAAGATTAATTTATATATAGTAAGATGGTAAGTGGTGTTACGACCAACCTCTGAAATACTCATATCAAGACTTGAGTGGTTTTACGACCGACCTCTGAGTGTCATAGATATCCCTAACTGTCTTCTACATTGTAAAAGTCTGTCGAGCTCTTGTCTCTCTTATATATGATTTTTTATAGAGAGTGGGTGGCGACTCCGTCATACGAGGGGTCCGAAAAGACTGCTTGTGTATTCTTACCCATGATTCTTATCGAATCGCAGTGACAACGAAGTTTTGACTTTTAGTAAAGAGACATATGGTTTTACTTTAATTGTTAAATTAATACAGTAATATAATATTCCACACTCTCGTGTCCTGTACTCGTATGCCTGTAGTATTAATTATAAGATTTGGAAAATTGACATTGTACGATCTTATGCATATGAAATAATTTGTACAGGCAGTATATATATTAGGTCCGTAACATAATAATACAACAGTACGGCCGCTGGCGGCTGTACGGCGGTTAACATGTAACACAAGTAAGTAACCAACAGTACTTATTACTATCCTAGTATCCAACTACTTTAATACCTACCTATATTGATGAATTTAGGTTAAAGGTACTAGGTACGCTATTTCATATTTTCTTAATAACGATTAAATAAAGTTAAAAAACTCACTATAATATATTAAATTATGTCTTAAAATTCTGTCTGGCGCCAATAAAGTTCAGTCTTTAATTTACATATCAACATATAATATTTTAAAATAATATATTTAATAACAATATATAACTTTATAAAATAGTATTTAAACATTTAAACAATTAGAGGCTAAATTAAAGTTCAGTCTTTAGCTTTCATACCAATTTATAATTTTAAAGCAATAAATCTAATCTTGTATAGCTGTGCATCACATATTGTTTGGATATTTATCGAGAAAAAAATGCTTTCTGTTTCGAAATATTTCAGCATCATCTCCACCAGGAGACCTAATTTTATTGTGTGTACAGTCTATAGCGCCAACAAATGATGGAAATTTTGCTATATTATAGAAATCTTGTCGAACCTTTTGTATTTCCGAGTCATTCGAAGGAAAATAAATAAACTACCCGAAAAATAAGTTGCCACCTGCAAATAAAAACATAGGTTTTACATTTTTAATTTTTTTGAATATTTAGCCTTTTAAAAAAATTAATATACAAAATTATGCTATTAACTTAATAATTACCGATCTAATTAAATCTTCAGGTGATCGAGGAAGTTTTGCTGTTGCTTTGCTAGCAATTAGAGCAGCTGAGTGACAAATACACTGCATTAGAACAAGATTTGGGAGATCATTTTTTAAATGTGCAAAAAATGAGTTAATTTTTTCAACCATTACGTTGGAATCATCACTCACCCCTCCAAATAAATTCGTTAATGGAATTTGTTTTGTACTCAAACACACTTAAAATTCTTCACATATTTTTATTGCACTGCAGTCTGTAGCATCTATCTTAACTAATTCTAATAATCTAGTATGCATAGTTTCATAGTTAGGATGAATATAGTTTACTAGAATACAAAGGAATTTTCTAGAACAGATGTCTGTGCTTTCATCTACCAGCACCGAAAAGGGACATTTACGAATAATATTTATTGTCCCTTCAATTTCGACAGGTGCAAGAATATTGTTTATTATGCTAGTACATTTTTTTTCGATGCAATTGAATACCCTGAGTAATTTTTGAATCATAAAATATATCATGTAAGATAGGCGTCAAAGTATCAACCGTTTGAAACGCAACATAATGATTTGCAAAAAAAGCAGCTTACTTAATTTCTGAACGTTTGACATCATTATCTAATTTTATTTTTTCTACAGATTTAGAATTTTATAAGAAAACGTTCAGATTTGGTGTTCCCCTCAATCCCTTAAAATTTACGTTTAATATATTTTTTTTCTCTAGACTATGCTTCTCCAGCTCACTTTTTCCACACACAAGTATAACATTGCAAGCTTTACATTTACATTTAGTTTTGTCATCAGGTAATTCTTGAAGCCAATACTTAAAATCTTTTAATTTTAACTATTCATGTCTCAATAATTTAGTCTGTTCTCTCTTTTTTCCTCATTGGTTGGTTCATTGCGTTGAGATTTTTTTTTTCGGAGTCAATGGTCTAGTTTGTGATTCTCGATTTTTATCAGACTTTGAGTCCATATTTTGTAATTTTTAAAATCTTAGAATTTAAATAGTTACACCTAATACCGTCCTAAGTATCAATAGTCTGTCCCACAAGAGAACTTTTCGAAACTCAAGTTTTTACTATCTTTTATCTAAATCCAAGTTAAAAATGATCAACGAAAACTTAATCATTTAATCTGTTATCATTGATGATTGACACACAATTTGATATTAAAATATGTACCAAATAACTACGGTTTATAACAACGAAGATAGCAAAGATAATAAAATCTTTATTATCTATAGGTATCATAGATAAAGATTTAGATATAGGATATTATATCACAGAATAAAATAGTAATAATAATAATAATAATAATTTTATTCTGTGATTATATTATTATGTGATAACTGATAAGGCTATAGAAAATTATATCAAGAATCTTGGTGACAGAAAAAATAATTTTATAAAATTATTAAAACCTACAAAATATGTACAATCACAAAATTTCTCGTTTACAAGTCATTTTTACTTTAATTTCCCTGCATTCCCGTTGGTAAAATTTCAAACAAATTTCCCTGCATTCCGGGAAATTCCCATCAACATACCATCACTGCCCAGGAAAACCCAACACTTTGATATCAGCTCATTTCCTCATTGGAGGTCCGCTGCTTCTCCCTCCTGAACCTGATATACCAAGTGCGATAGTTAGTCATCTACGGCGCTGGAAACACGTCCAAGGGTTGATGCAGTTTTTCTGTAAACGTTGGCACAAGTAATATTTACCCCAACTCCAAGTCCGATAATGGATAACCCTCAAAAAAAATATGAAAGTAGACGACATAGTGATTATAAAGGAAGATTGCACACCACCCACTAAATGAAAGTTAGGACGGATAGTGCTAGTACACCCAAGTATTGACGGGATATTCAGAGTAGTAACCTTGCAGACGTCGGCTCAAACAAAGGTACAACGTCCGGTCGCCAAGTTATGCCGATAGCCAACTAAAGATGAAGGTTGCAACCGATTACTTTCAATGGGGGAAGAATGTTTGCACCGCCGTAATAGTAGGCCTAAATATTCACGGTCACACCACCACCGATACACATACACACATACACATAATATTTTGATTTATTTTTTATTACTGTTTTTCTTTGTTTAATTGTAAGGTGAATATAATAATATAATATTATTCAACGATACCTTATCTTTTCCGCCGCCGGACCATCGGTGCGCAAATCAGCACATAACCGCCCATATCCACCAGTTAGTTGCACGCTGTCAACGCGTAGATATACGAGTATATCAAAAAAAAGGGCCTATACGTCGCTAGGTTACACTAGTTAAATGAATATCGCATAGTGGTTGGAATCGCTAAATTTTCATTATATCGTTGTATGATCGCAAATCGCCACATCCTTTTACTATATTAGGTACCTTTATTTTGTGCAGGCGCTAATCGCCACCATGTATTATTATATTATTTATTGTATACATGCACTAATCGCCACATTATATTATATCATTTTTGTGTGAGCGCGAATCACCACATTTTTGTTAATAACTTTATTTTTTATATAGGCACTAATCGTCATATTTATTTATATTATTATTTCCGTGTACCTATTATTGTAAGTGTTTGTGTTGCGTGTATGTAAAAATTACATTATCATTATACAGGGTGATTTTTTTATCTAACAACACTCATTATTTCAAAAAATATTGACTTTTTTCAATTTTTTTTTTTTCAAAATTTTAGATTTACACTGTTCTAGAATTGTAGAACTTTTTATTATTTTCACCCTTATATTTATTAGGTAAACAACTATCAACTTTTGATTTTCAAATGACAACCTATACTCAGGGTTACCATCCGTACTTTTTTTTAAAGTATTATACTGCTTTTTTAATTTTTGTACTTTATACTTTATAGTTCGAATAAGGTATGCCAAAATACTTTTTTTTATATAAAAAATATGTTATATAACATATCCTAATATAATAATTTACTAACTATTAGTACGAGTCTATACTCTATAATCACCGACTATCCGTAATTTTTATCGGTATTTCCTATCAATCTTAACCATTGCTAAGCGTGTGGTGTTGTATTTTTAGAACGAAAATTATCTATATTACCTGTTCTATAGAACTATATTATTTAAGTTATTACTTTTCAGTCTCTTCACAGTCATGGCTAAATAAGTCATGTTCACAGTTGTTGTCTTGAAGAGTGTACTACCATAGTGTTGTTCGTTGACTTAATACATTCAGTAGTAAAATATAAATATATAATAAATTAGTACTAAATTATAGTTCGAGAAGTTATGGTAAGTTAATAAAACAAATAAAAATAATTATTTAATCTGCAATATTTACGACAGTCTTTACTCTGTAGTTAGTAATACATTACAAAATAAACTATTAAAATAAATATTATTTTTATTTAATTTAGGATTCTCCAGACGAATCACTTTCAGATGATTCCAACCTAAGAAAGAAGTGTGTTAAGAGAAAACAATGTTAAAACAAAAAACTACTTACTAATGATATTTTTAACTTTTTGAACAATGCAATTAATTACTTGAATAAATGGTTTGATTTCTCAGATTTAAATTGATTAAATCAAGTAAAATGTTTAAATCTTTCAAGTGAACTTGTTAATTCTGAATTATCAAACTTGATAAGTGAGCTTAACTTAGAAAATAAACTTTCTTTAAATATGAATTTACTATATGATGAATGCAATACAATAAATGAAATGTTGCCGCTGTTAAAAGAACCTAATTCAAATTAAATGTAATAAATGGCAAAGTTTATTTAAAATTTCAAAACTTGAAAGTCAAAAAATTCCACTCATTAATATTTATAAAGTTATTAGTTTTATATATAGTAATCCTGCAACATCAAGTTACTGTGAGAGGGTATTTTCTATGATGAAATTAAAATATAGAGATGAAAGAAATTAGTTTAGGCTTGAACTTATTAAATATGAATTAATTATATCTCTTAATTCTAATGAAACATGTACTGAAATATATGATACTTTTGTTAATGATGAAAAATTACTATAAGGTGCCAAGAGCAATAAAAAGTATATATTTAAAAATAATATGTAATATGTTTATGAAACAAATATTTTCCCTAATAAAATGTTGTTATAATTTTGTATTTTTGTTAAAAATTTAAGTTTTGTAAAATAAAGATACTTTTGGGTTAAAAAAGTTTTTTTTTTTGTGTGTGTTTTGTACTCTCCTGGTTTTAGTAACCGAACCTAATTTTGCGATTTAAAAAAAAAAATCCTCAAGTTATGATGTACTTTATTTTGAAAACAAAAAGGTGGCAACCCCGCCTATACTTCAAATTTCATAAATTAAAAACGCTATTTTTTTTTATGAATTATCACGTTTAAATTTTCATTTTTTGTCAATCCGTTGATGAGATATAGCCCCTCAAAGTTGGGTAGTTTTGTGAGTGTAAATGTGTCATAACTCGTCAGTAGATTTACAGTTATAAGAATTTTTATACCACAGGGAAAAAGATATTATACTATTCCAATCAATTCACAAAAGTACACAAAAGACCCTAAATGAATTTTATAACGCCCACTTTCCACGGACTCGCGCAGTTCGCCCCACAAAGGTATTACTGATTACGGCACTGGTCATAATGAAACTTATCAGTTGTAAAGACCAGATGTTATATCTATTATGTAGTAAATTCGATATCATTCAACCCAAGGTTTTATTATTACTTATTAGGTACCAATAAGCTATAACTAATTTGACTGTTACTGTCGATTATCGCTTACGGTCCCAATTATGAATTAATCTCTATTCTATGCCGATTGCACAAAATTATTATATAAGTTATAATTCGTTGTCCGTGGTTACTGGTTTATCACAACTGCAGTACTGCCTAAAATAATTAAATACAGTGTATGTATTTACAAAATAAATAGGAGTAGTAACTATTAATTTATGTTACAGATAAAAACTTGTAATTGTTACTCTACTACAGTGTTTCTTAACATTTTTTATCCGTAGAACCCTTTTTATGTTCACTTTAATCGTGAATCCCTACTTTTTTTAAGATTTTTAGTTACTTATATTAAGCTTTCAACAATAAGTTATTACGGTTATACGACAAAATATCTCTATTAAAAATATCTCCGTCAAAATATCTCCAGTATAAAATATCTCTGTCAAAATTATCTCCAATACAAAATATCTCCCGATTTCCTCGAACATTAATAAAAACGATTTATGCTATAGCCATCTGATAAAGAAAATGTTATTGACGGTTAGGTTAGGTTTTATGATTGAACTTTGTACTTCCATATATCATGGTCCACCTACCAATACAGATTTAGTAATTTTAAATGTATATGAAAATTTATACCTATACAGATAGGTAACTTTACAGATAACAATTTAGACGAGAGAGCAGGAACTATGTCACACACTGACACTGTGCGACATTAGCTTGTATTACGCAATAGTGTTAACGTACTACCACCTAAATATGCCTTTAAAATTTGTTAAAAGCCAAAAAGCCAAACAACTTTTAATAAACGACGGATACATGCATTCATATTATAAAAAGGGTAGTGATAAAATTATTTGGCGTTGTGTCGATTATCAAAAATATAAATTCAGCTCATGCTTTACGTCAACAATGGATGAAACTGGTATGTGTTACATTTTATTTTAATAATATTTTTAACTTTTATAATAAAAATACTTTTTTTTTTTTAACAATATTTATATTTAAAATAATTTTTTAAAGGGATAATTATGAAAGAGTCAGTTCATTATCATGCACCAGATATTTCAAATGTCCAGCCAAAAATAGTAATAGAACAATTGAAAGAAAACGCCTTAATAACAGAATTATCAACAAGAAACATAATTAGTAGAACGATTTCAACAACTGAAGTTGGTGGGGTTGGCCAGTTACCAAGCATAACATCGATGTCTCGTACAATCCAAAGAGTGAGAACGAAAAATGAAAAACCACCTGAAAACCCACTGACGATTCACGATTTGGTATTATCTAATGAGTATGTGAACATAAACGGTAATAATTTTTGAATATATGATAAAAAAGAAAATAGATTATTAATGTTTGCTACAAAAGAAAATTTGGACACACTTCATACATTTAAAAATTGGATGGCAGATGGAACATTTCCAGCAGTTCCAAAATTATTTTCTCAATTATATACAATTCACGGTTATAAAATAGAACAACTATTCCGCTTATTTATGTTCTCATGACCAACCGAACGACCAATTCTTACAACAAAATGTTACAAGTGCTAAAAAATAATAACCCGAATTTAAACCCTTATTCTTTCATAATAGATTTTGAAAAAGCATTTGAAACAGCATTTAGTGATAAATTTCCGCAAACAAAGATAAAAGGTTGTTATTTTCATTTTCAACAATGCCTATGGAGGAAAGTTCAAGAAAATGGTTTACAGGCCTTATACGCTGAAAATGTTGAATTCGCATTACAAGTACGACATTTGGCAGCTTTGCCATTTGTACCAACAAATAAAGTTATACATTATTTTGAAAAATTAGTTGATTCAACTTATTTTGTTAACAATGAAAACAATTTATCGACGTTAGTAAACTACTTCGAAGATACTTTGATCGGTCGCTCAACATGTAATCGGAGACGCCCACCTAAATTTCAAATCAGTATGTGGAATTGCTATGAGAGAGTTTTGAAAAATAAACCTCGCACAAACAACTCAATTGAAGGCTGGCACCATGCCTTTAATTCATCATTAGGAGCAAATCACGTTACCATTTGGAAGTTTATCACATTTTTAAAACAAGAACAAACTTTACAAAAGGTATTACATCCTACAAATTTAAAATATTGAATAGAATAACTTATATTAAAAATTAAATGTATATTTTACAGGTTCGGTTAGAAAAACTAGTCCAAAAAAAAATAAAAAAATATAAGAACCACGATGAAATGATATTGAACGTAGTGATAAATTTCAATGAAACTCCAGCCTAGGTTACTTTACTTTACTTAAGAGGAATCGCTCAAAATATAGAATTTTAAAACATATTTTTTTTTTTTTACGATTATGAGGTAAATAATATTTTGGTATTTGTTTATTTAATTATTAAATTAATATTTTGATGATACCTAATATTTTGACGATTATGTGTGAAATAATGTTTTGATATTTTATTTTATTTTTTATATATATATATATATTTTTTTTACGTTTATGAGGGAAATAATATTTTGGTTAATTAAATATTTTTTTATATTTTTGAAGATAATATTTGTACGATTACTAGTGAAGAAACTTGATGATACAGTTAAACCAAAATTTTCGTAATGCAGTTATGCAAAATATGAGTAATGATTTATGTATTCAAGAAATTAGAAATAATTCTCCAATAACCCCAGAACTAAAACAATAGTAAAATTTAAAAGTGGTCTTAATAATATTAATATAAATAAAAAATTCATAAAGGGCCCAGTTTTTATGAAAAAAATATTGTAGAATATGAACTTATTTGTGCATCAAAGATGTATGTAATTACTAAATAAAAAATGTTATAAACTTGAATTTATTACTTTAATAGAAACTATTTCTAATATTTAACAATAAATAGCCTACAACACCATCATTTACTGAAAGGCAGATACAAGCCGAAGGCATAGGGAGCAATGCAATGGCTGCTGATAGTGCTGATAGACAGATGGACAACCTTTTTTTTTAACTTAAAAAATATCTTTGCCTACTCCCTTATTTCTCTAGTCTGTATCTGCCTTTACAAAATATATAATGTCAATATTTGGCATCTCACTATCTTACTATGTAAAATAATACAATTTAAAATTAAAATACATATATTATCTTAATACTTTATATTGAAATTATTCATCATCCATATCAAAAAAACAAATACTTAGTATCAATCTAAATAGTAAATATAGTAATTAATCATAGATCTTAAGATACCAAAAGATTATTTTTAAATTATTTATTTGATTTATACTAGAATATTTACGTATTTTATTTAACAATATTTACCTAAATTTCTATTTTTACTAATTAATGCATAATTTAATTTAATCCATAATATTTAAAATTTATCTTTTAGGTTTTAAATTTAAATGATTGATGTTGTAACCTTATTTAAATTTAAGTATGAAATGTCATACAAATTACCATACATATTTTTCATTTTTTAGTTTTATATACATAATGATTGGCAATAGTTTCCTCTGGAATATTGGTTGTACTCAATTATTTATACTTCTTTCAAATTTAGTTGATAAGGTATGGGAGACCGGGGGCAAATGCAACATGGGTTAATTGTAATACGCTGAATATTTTCTACCATGATAGATAATAAGTATCGGTTGTACGTGCGTCATTTGTTCCCCAATTGTTGCCATCTTATCCTGTTATCAGTTTGGCTTTATCGTGTTTTGTTAATCAAATAATCAGTAAAAACCGATTTTTACATTCAAAATGATTTTTTTTTTCGGGGAGGTTTTTTTTTACGCCGTCGTATGTGCGCTGTTTAATTTATTTTTTCAAAGGAACTTCAAGTAAATCTTCTGGAGATTACGATTATATAATAATACATTCAATTTTCAAGTAAGTTCATGATTTGTTTTCGCATTGATTCAAAAAACTCTTTATGGGGTCAATAGTAACAAACAGACAGGGGTCAATTGTAACATTATCTAGGAAAATCGATTATATTATCACAGATTAAATAAAATAAAATTTTTATTTAATCTGTGATATTATTTTCAATATAAACTTTGTATTAACATTGTGTATTAATTATTATACTTGATTTAGTTGAAAAAAATGCCTCGAAAACGAGAAAGAACTACAAGTAGAGGCACATCTGATAGCACAATGAAAACAGCAGCGCTTCTATGCTTGGACGAACATATGTCAGAACAATCTGTAGCTACGAATTTGAATATCTGCCATGTGAGTTTAAATAGGTATATAAAAAAGTTTAAACTCCATAGAGAAACGGATAGTTCTTTACCATCAGTTGGTTACCGGCCTCACAGTAAAGTATTTAATGATATCCATGAAAAGCGACTTGTAGACTATATAAAAAATTCAGCTGATATGTATTTTGGTTTGAGTCCTAAAGAAGTTAGAAAATTGGCATTTGAGTTTGCAGTTAAACTAGAACTAAAAGTACCAATGAATTGATTGGACAAAAACAAGGAAGCTGGTGTTGATTGGTTCTCTGAATTTTTAAAAAGAAATTATCAATCTCCATCCGTCGTCCCGAAGCGACAAGCTTATTAAGGGCTATGGACTTCAACAAGGTGAACGTTAAACATTTTATGGATAAATATCAGTCAGTTTTGTTGAAGTATAAATTTGAAGGACAAGATATCTACAACTTAGATGAAACAGGGATTATAACAGTACAAAAGACAGAAATAGTAGTAGCAGCTTGTGGTAAAAAGCAAGTTGGTGCAATCACATCTGCCGAACGTGGCACATCAGTAACAATGTGTTTGGCTGTAAATGCGATAGGTAATTGTATTCCTCCCATGTTTGTATTCCCTAGGGTTAATTATAAAGATTACTTTGTAAGAGGAGGCCCACCTGGTTGTGTTGGTGTTGCAAATAAGTCAGGCTGGATGCAAGGAAATGAATTTTTAGAGTTTATGAAGCACTTTGCAAAACATGTAAAGCCTTCAGTTGATAAAAATGTACTTGTTCTTCTTGACAACCATAAATCTCATTTATACATGCCAGTGATAGATTTTTGTAGAGAAGTGGGCATTGTATTATTATCATTCCCACCGCATTGCTCACACAAACTACATCCGTTGGACCGATCTGTATATGGACCATTTAAAAAATATATTAATCAAAGTATGACTTCTGGATGACAAATAATCCTGGGAAAATAATTACCATTTATGATGTTCCATCTATATCTTCCAGTGCGTTAGTTAGTGCGGCTACTCCTAGGAACATAATTAATGGATTTTCAGTGTCAGGGATTCGGCCATTCAACATAAATGTGTTTACAGAAGATGAGTTTGCTCCATCAGTAGTCACCGATATGGTAATAAATACAACTACTGAAGAACTAGTAAACACAACTACTAAAGAAATAGTTAACACAACTATTGAAAAATAGCAAATACAACAACTGAAGAAATAGTAAATACAACTACTGAAGAACTAGTAAATAATATTGCTGAAAATCTATTAAATCATGTTAATAACGAGTCAGTAGAGAGTATAAATCCAGTAATTATTGATCAACAACTTTCACAAAATCTAAGTTATGAAATATCACCAGAACATGTCAAACCATATCCGAAAGCAGCATTACAAGATAAAATTAAAAATAAAGGAGGTAGAAGAAAAGGAAAAAGTGCAATACTTACTGATAAGCCAAAATTATAATCATTAAAAATCATCAAATTATGCAATATTAAATAAAAAATATATAAGTATAACTTGTTTTCACGTGGATAAAATATACAATGTGTGTCTACCAGTGTTTCTTTCAGGTACTTCTCCGGGCTGGTCTTGCCACCCCCCCGGAGAATGTCTAGTGCCCCTCCGGAGAAAATTTGAAGAATAGTAAAAAAAAAAATCAAATAGTTATAAGTAAATCACCAACAATAGATAAGAGATACATCCGATAAGAATCAATACAGTATTCTATTTATAATTTTTTTTTCCCGATAGAAATCATTAATCACATAGATAATATTATGGGACAACGGTGACTATAAATTATTAAACACCAAAAATAATATCAGATTTATACGTTGGTATTTTATTAGTTTGTAATGTGTATCATTGTTGTTAATAATTATAAGTAAATTATAAATTATATAAAGTACAATTTTTAATCATCATCAAAGCATTGACAATCATAATCAGGTAAACTATTATATTATTAAAACGTCTGCAGTTAGTCTAAATTCTAAAATTTATAGTTTTAAGTCAGTTAAAAAGTTAAATTTATAGGTACCTACTAAAATATATTTTATAATTTTTTAATTTTAATTAAATATTCTATGTGTTTATATACAGTATACAGACATTTAAATCTGTGTAAGTTTTATGTTTTTCTTATGATTTATATTGGTATTATATTATATTATGTTACTTTTCTATAAATGAAAGGTACCTACCTGATGGTACAAATTCCATTTAAAAGTATATTTACTTTTGTCATATTGTAGGTATGTTTATTAAATATTTTTTTTTAATGATTATCTTATTTAAATAA
>VUJU01003926.1:0-22269 GCA_009835225.1 Aphis craccivora | reverse complement strand
ATCTAGTAGGTATCTAAGTAGGAAGGAATTATATAAAATTGTTGCGTTCTATTTTATAGAAACATTTGACTATTAAAATATAGGTACTGTTATAAACTAGTTATAAACATGACGAGTTATATAGTAAGAATATTGCGTTTTACCATTGATTTTATGGTTTTACTCATGATTTAAGATATTATTCTAAATCGTGGCTCTATCTGCATTCTGCAATAATTATTAATGTAGAGAGCCAATGATGACAGTACGTCTCCGCTAGAGCGCGGTGTTCAAAACTATATAGCTCTAACGTGTAACTACAGGAGAAGACTTGTATAGTATATATACAACCGAATCTTCATCTATCTATCGCGAGGACGCTCGCGGTAATCGACGTAAATTCAGCCGTACGGCAGAATCCTCCTATTTACCTCGTGTAAATAGTGTACCACTTAAACGTTATAACACTCCACACCGCACATTGTACAAAGTAGTTATAAGCAAACCATCATTGATTCATTGTGCCGTCCCTGGCTTTCAACGGCCATCGACGAACACAGGATCAGTTCTGACGTCTCGATTAACCGCAACCATGTACCGTCCTTGCCAAAAAAATTTTGTTCGTTTTTCACACTCCCCTCATGTTTTTTCAGTCACCGTAACTGCAAGAGTCCCAATAATTGTTATAATTAAATCGACGTTATTATAAGTCCCCTATAATAAGACACTTTAAAAAATAAAATTTTCCGAAGTACAGAATGTTTCAGTCGTCTATAAATGACTCGAAAAAAAATCAAAATATTTTTGACAAGTTAACTGTATGTCTGTATATAGAATGTAGATAATATTAATTTAAACACTAATTTGGTGAATATTTCAAGTATTTACAGTGATTAGTTTTTGCGTTACAACCATATAAAAAAATCGATTTTTTCGAATACTGGTTTTCAGTAAAAGTTTCCGTTTTTCCGTCACTTTTCTTGTGTTTTCTCAATTTTTTTGAAAACTTTTGGAAAATGTTAACTTTTTACCTCAATGATGCACCAAGGATATTCACTTTGCCATAGGAAACCACCCCCAAAGTTTGAAATTGAAGCATTATTTCGACAAGTTATGTTGTACAATTAACAGACACAAAAAAACACACGTAATAATTGTAAAATCAATACATACATAGAGTCTAAAATCCCATAAGCTCTATTAATAAAATTACCCGTTTATTATTTAAGAAATAATAACCTGGAATATCATTATTATCAGAATTAACAACGTACACGTTAGTGGCTATCCTTCACTCTTTAGCAAAAAAAAACTATTTCTCTTTAGCAAAGTCCTCTGTAATTAATAAAATGTATAAAAAACCTGTTGAATACATGGAATGTCATTAGGATCTATATTAAACTGACTGTCTATACTCTATTCTACCTATATATACATATATTTTTTATTTATCTCTAAAAAGGAATATTATTAATTACAATATATTTAGCAGTATCCGGAAAAAGGATAGCCACTAACTTCTATAATATAACTAGCTACAAAAAGCTGTCCATCGAGAGAAAATAACTGTGGAAAAGCATGGATAAGTATATAACTATGAATTTATATCATTGGATAAATGTTTAATTTAATATTTAATTAAGTATTAAAGATCTTGTAAAATCTGAAAACATAGCCGACTTCAATAATTACTTATGAGTAGTTCTTTTTTGGTAAGGTAACATTTTGATAACTTGCTATATTCATGTTACTGTGTAAATATTATTTATTAAATCCCATTAAAAACTCTCTATTCTCGAGATCATTGACAGTATTATGATTGTTTGATATTTCTTCTACTGGTTTATCAGTTTTTAAACTTATTGATTTAATCATAGAACTTTGTATATTTTTTGAAAGATTGGTAGAACTAGTTTTTTGAACACTTTCTTTTTTTAAGACTGAACACATTTTATTAGAAGCTTCTGGATTTTTTAAAATTTCTTTATTTGAACTCTTTATTATTAAAAATTTATCATAAATTACAATGAATCTATACAATTTGAAATAATTAAAATATATTTTTTTCACAATGTAGGTACTTATGTATTACTTATGCTTTTATTTATTTTGTATAAAAATGATTTAATTAATTATGAATATCAAATAGTTTATATAGTTCACATATTTTATATTAATTTAAATCTGTTGTTAAATATTATTTATAAATATAAAAAAAATGATTAAGTGTTTAAATTATATCTATAAGTTATTTTTACAACAAATAAATCCACATTTATTTAAAGTTATTCATTACCTAATACTATTTTATTATAATACCAACTTTATATGGCGATTCTTTGTTTTTGAAGAACTTTGTGAAAGGCCCATTGAACCCCAAGCTACTGGCACTGCAATATTGATTTCTCTAAGGATCTACTCACACTGCACGCTTTTGTACAGAGCTTTTGGTTGCGAGATCTTCACATGATCCATCTAGGTACTATTGAGTTAGGATCTTTCTTTGAAGTCAGTTGTGTAAATGACAAGTGTAAACAAAACTAACATAAAAAGTGACTTATCTTAAGATGGTACAAACTTAAAACCGTTATAACTTATGAATTATGAATTTGATTGCCGATTTCTGTTTGTACTGTGTTTCGACGGAAAAACATTATAAGATCAGAAAAGAAAAATTAAAAAAGGAGTGTCGAATAAAGTAGAATTATACTAAAATAAATAATAATATTAAATGTTTAGATAATATCAAAAGAGTAAACAGACAGAAATAGTAAGTATTATTTAATAATTATTTACACACCAACTAGCTTTTATAATATTGAACTTATTTTATTTAGTCTTATTTGTGGAATTCAATTTCAAACATTGAATGTACCTACACACATAGCTGTACAACAGCTGTTATTTTACAATGTACAACCCATCTTAACTTCAATTATCGTGTTCATCATAATATCATGGTACGCTTATTATTATAGCTACTGGCGCTACAACTAGACAGGCTTGAAACTACTCTTTGCCACGGCCAGCGAGAGACTTCCCCGTGCATCCAAGTAATGAAATTTCTCTTAGTTCACTATTATAGTTAACGTATGTGTAACTGTTGATAAGGCAACGCGACACATTTTGGTTAAACCTTTGGCGGAGTACAATACGTAGTGCCGTCGCCCGTCTATGAAAAATTAACCCTATTTACAATTAGTGATCAGTAGGTACAGTCAATTAAACTTTAATAGGTACCCACTACCCTTCTATTATAGTCGTGGTGGAATTGCATACAAAAACCGTGCCGCTTTCTGATAGCAGCCAACACGTCCGTGTTATAAACATTATCACTTATCAGTCGACAGTCCTCGAGATTAGAGTGATTACTGAACAAATAGATAATAATTATGTAGACAAGTGTTAATGAGTTCAGTATTATTTTTAGTATATTAATTATTATTACATTTACATAAAACGATTTTTTCCGTCTTAATTTTTTTTAGTTTTACTTATCATAGGTAAATGATTACGTACTCTATTATAAATTATAGTAGTTTTACCATCAGCAGCTATGGAGATACCTAAATATAAATGACCATGAAACGGCCGGTGTATAATCATTTACGACATTTACGTAATTACCTACTATATTTTATTTCTCACAGACCGCAGTCGTGTAGCTAACTAGTATTTACTTTTTAATTTTAGTCATACTCGTATTTTTTCAAAGGAGACCAATTCATTTTTTTTTTTTTTTAATTTTCAATACCTTGATTCGTATTTATGTTGATTGTTTAACAATATCGACTTAAAAATAACAAATTTATTTACTTCAATATAATAATTGAGTCTACAGGACGTTTATATATCATTTACCTATCTGTTAAAAAAATCAAAAAGTTTTAATTTATTCTTTGTAAAATGAGTATACCAGTAGCAATTGGATCTACATTTTTTGGATGTATGAGCAACGTTGTTTTTTTGGAACTTTTAGTCAAGTATGTATTGGTTTAATAATATTATATCTATATAATTTTAAATAAAATGTGTATTCTTTAAATTTTAGAGAAGATCCTGGCATAGGAAATTTGATAACGTTTTCCCAATTTTTTTTAATAGCATTACATGGCTTTATATTCACAGCTAAATGTGGTACCAAAAAACCGAGCATTAGTGTCAAGTATGTATTCATTAATATTTAAAATAATTATTAGTCTAGTATAATGTTAGTTATAAGTATACGGTTAAAAATCGTTATTTTTTTGCACAATATTGTTTAAATATTCTCTAACTAAACCATTATTTTATTAGTTTTGTTTCATAATTTTTAAAGTATAAGTGTATAGTATTTAGTAATCACGGCTATTTAATTTTATTCATTTTTAACTTGATTATTAATCTATGATTTCAATTAACTATTGTATCTGTTCTCTAGATTAAATTAATATTTTAAATCATAAATCATGATAATCGTGAATGTAATAATATGTGCTATATTCTTTTATTACATTCTGTATTACTACTAAAATATTTTTATCTTTATTAATATATTTTGTTAGGTATGTTGTTTAAGACAATATAAACAAATTATAAAAAAAAAATTAGCAGTTGTATAAGTTATATAATAATATTAATTTATTAAAAAAAATAATTCAACTCTTCAACTTTATTTAATTATTTATAGTTTTGTATTAAAATAACTAATTTTTATTAATTTTAAATTGTGTTTCAGAGGGTACATGATCTTAGTCGCAATGTTTTTTGTAACTAATGTTTTAAACAATTATGCTTTTGATTTGAACATTGCCATGCCATTACATATGATCTTCAGAGCGGTATGTTTTTTTTAACAAACATTTATCATTTTTATATGACCTATTTATGTAACCAAAGATTAAAAATTATTATGTTAATAATTGTGGGTATAATGGTGCTTATTAATTATTTTACTATATTATTAATCCTAAATTCTTTACAGTTTCCAGAATTTTTAAATTTAATTTATAAGAACTACATCAAAAATAAAAAAAGAATTTTTGTTTATTGTTATCATTGAGTAGAATAGAAACTATATAATAATTATAATTAGCATCGAATATATTATAAAAATTCAAGACAGTGATAAAAAATAAATAATTATAACAATAACATAATCATTTTTGAGATATAATCACCTAATACTTTTATTTCTACAATCTAAGTATATTAAAATTTATAATGTTAAAATACCACTCACCCGTTTATTGCTACTTTTCAAAAACTACTAAATGTATGAACTTGAAATTTGGAATAATATTCCTTTAAAATGCAAGATATGCAATGTAAAAAGATTTTAAAAATATATTTAAGTGGATTATGTATAACAGATAAGACACACGCCAGTGGCGTATTTAGAGGTGGCCAAGGGGGGCAATTGCCCCGGCAGCACTTTTTTGGGGGGCAGTAAATTTAACTGGAAGGTTTTATTTTTAAACTGATTTAAACAGTTGTAAAAAAAAAAATGAGTACCCAGGGCAGCAAAATCCAAAACCACGCTGCTTGGTTTAAAATTTTAAATACACGCACTTAATTTACAAACATTACCTCTCTTGTTGTCATACCAACTATCAATAGATAAAATAAATATAATTTTCCTATTTTGTTTTAATTTATAAACACAAGATGTACATTTATGTTAACAGTGTCATGGTACCGCATTGTACATGTAGGAGGAGGTAGTTCGTGTTTTTTTTTATTGTTATTGTCATTATATCATTTATGACACTGCCTCTAATGCGCTTTGATTACGGGCATGTGTCATACAACATTTGTGTAAAAACTAATAACAGTTTGAACTGTACTACATAATGCTGTATGGATAATATGTACAAAACTGTCACCGAATACCATGCTCACATATCTCCTTCCATACCACTTTGTCATCCCACGTGAAATCACACTGCTTCTGATAATAATATACGATATACCCGTATAATTTAGTGGTGTACAGAGATGGTAATATGTTACAGCCAATCGAATACTTAGATGATAGGTCAATTTTTCAAGTGTACTGGGCCTATGATAAATTTATATTTTGAATCACTCATTCCATAATGCATTTCTTTCCCTCTTTCAAGTATTGTCGATATTATCCCCTGTACTTCATTTGTCTCAGGTAACCCTGTTAAACCACCTGAAATGAGTGATATTTAGATTTTTCCTGAGCCAGGCTTACAAACTGTTACGATTTATTAAAGTATATTTATTTGTTTTTTATCTATATATTTGTTTTATAATCAAAAGTAATAAATTAAGATTAACCAATTGTGGGTTAGGTTAATAAGATAATTCGTTAAAAACCATGCCCCATCAAAGACTTTTCTATGCAAAAACTGAATAATTCATCTAGTTACTTATATTGTTTAATTATTTTATATTATAAATTTAATCAATAATTCACCAGCTTATCCTAATGAGGACATACAACTCTGGTTTTATGTTATCATGTAGTCATGTGGATAATCAGAACCTTTGATTTTCAGGGTTCATTAATAGCAAATATGGTCATGGGAGTGATTATATTAAAAAAAAAGTATACGCTTGACAAATTTATTTCTGTGGGCATGATCACAGCAGGTATTACAATATGTACAATTGTATCCGGTCAAGACGTTGTAAGTGTCACTTAATACCTAATTGTTAAGTAAATACATCAATTTTCAAATTCTTTTGTTAATAGAAAAAAACTGTTGTACACGGTGTTGTTCAAAACACATCAGAGTTAGAAGACTTCTTTTGGTGGTGCTTAGGTATGTGTTTTATATTATTGAACTCTATAAAAGTATAAGGTTTAGTTCAAAAATGTATTAATCATATCTTCAGATATATTTAGTAAATTAACAAAAATAATGAAATAATTTAAAATATTATATTTTAGGAATTGCGTGTTTAACTATTGCATTATTCATTTCTGCTCGCATGGGTATATACCAAGAAACATTATACAAACAGCATGGTAAACATCCACAAGAAGCTTTATTTTATACAGTAAGTATTTAACTATGATAAATAAATACCTAGGTAAAATAATATTATTTTGAAAAATATAAAACTTTAAAGAAAATATCTTAATATATTTGTGAGGTTGAAATTTGTTTAATGGTTTTCAATGCAATTTAAAATTAATTGTTTTTAAAATAAATAAAAATTGAGAAAATTAAGAGTAATAGAATAATAGGATGCAAATTATAATGCATCTAATTTAGAATTTTAATTACATAGTATTATTATACTTTAAAGTTTTAAAACTAGTATTTTTATCTTCTAGTGGCATTTTATAAATGTATTGAAGCATTGAACAATTATTGTTGTCTGTTATACAAATGTATTTTTTTCTCAAGTCGCGGTAAAAACAGTGTTATTTATAAATTATTGTATAGTGAGTATCACTCAATAGATCATTAACTAATTGAATTAAGTGATACTTAGAATGAATTGAAAAGTTGACTAGATATTTTCCATTTATATTTTTATATGCTTAGATGTTAAATATTTCTGCTTTTATGAAGACAATGGCTGATTAGAATTATATTTCCTTTGTTTTAACACATTGACTGCCATATGGCCGCCAGCGGTCATTAAATTGGTATTTGTTATACTCCAAGTATATTTTTCAATGTATTCCAAATTTGTATATCCCAAATATTTGAAAAAACAAAAAAATGGGAAATAAACGTATTATATCAAAACAAATTGTAATGATTCCCACTACGCCACGGTTCTTATTTTATTGCATTATTGTAGCGCCATAGAAAAGTCAATAATATAAAACCAAATACATTTATGGTCGCCGGCAATCTTATGGCAATGGTAGTAATGATGAACTATGGGGCCGGCAGTCACAAATGTATAAAATTTGAGAATTACAGATGACCGCCGGCGGCCATGTGGCTGTCAATAATATGTTAATGTAATCATATTACCTTATTAAGCAACACAGTGTATAGTTTTAGTGGTAAAATTTTAGTTTTAGTTATAAGTTATTGTCTTATAACTTACTAGACTAGACATTATAACTTATAGCTTTAACTTTTATAATCAAATTCCACTTGTTTAATGTAATATTAAAATTACCAACCATATTAAACAGTTTATTTATCTATGATCTTCATAAATGCAAAACATTATAATTTATATTATAAAGCATTTTTCAAAACTATAAAATCTAAATTCATGTTATACATAAATGCATTGCATGTAAATGTTAATATTGTATATATGTTTTACACTCAATATGTAATTATACAGTATTTTCATCAACCACTAATAGTGGCATAGTGTCTATGTCTTAAATTATTTATGTAACTGTAAATAACACAAATCTGTTTAATTTTAGCATTTAATACCACTTCCATGGTTCCTGTGTTTGTACTCCAATCTTAAGGAACATACATTAATGGCTTTTGAAAGTGAACCATTGCCATACATAGGATTTGGTATACCAGGTACCATTGTTTATCTTATTGGAAATGTTTTCACTCAGTATCCTTTAATTATATTTTGATAATAGTATGCTTTGTTGACAAAATAATTTGTTTTTGTAATAGATTATTAAAATATTAAATACAGTGGGAGTGGGATATGATTTATGCAAATAAGTATGAGATTGAAAAAATACCAACTTACATTTTTTTTTAAGATAGGAGAAAGTAGGTAGCTGTACAATGGTATGAGATGTACTACATCATTGAGAACTAAGTCACTAAACTAAGTCATGTGTGTCTTAAATTTGAATTCAATGATAAATCATTGCATGTTAAAAACAATTCTTACTTAAGACAGACTGTCAATCTATATTGTTAATTGTTTTAAAATATTTTCATATTTCTATTGAAGTAATATTTATTTAAATATTAATAATATAGTAGGTTGAATTAATTGAAGGGTACAGGGGAAAAACGGTAGTAGTCCATTTATGTAAATTTTTCAAGAGAGCAAAAACAAAGTTTATAGTCTTCTATCCATATAAATATTTAACAAAAAAATGCCTCATGATTAGTATTATTTTAGTAAAATATATTACTTTTGRAAAATCAATGTTATAAATTAAAAATTGSAATGATTAAAATAAATATATATATATATATATATATATATATATATATTAAAAAAGTAGTATGGAAAACAATCTTTTTTTCTTGGTAAATATTATTTAATATTAATTTAAAAAAAAACACACATTTTTAGAAAATACAAGAAAAAAGTTATTTATTTATTGTTAAAAAAAAAATCAATTTGGTCATAAATTGTTTCATATAAAATTACTTCACTTTAAAATGTATTATTTATTTAATCTTCAACTTCGCAACAACCGCATAGACTACAATCTTTCTTCGCCGGTACACTTAATTTTTTCTCATTAATAATAGCGGACACAAACCTTTTTTCACTGAATCGATTTCAGCGTTCACTAATACTCCCAATTTGCTATCGAATCAAACTATAAAATCAATATTGAAAAAAATGGACTACTACCGTTTTTCCCCTGTACCCTTCAATTTTTAAAACTGAAAATATTGTGTACAACGTGTATACAATATTATAATAATATAATATACATAAAATTACTAAAATTATTTAAATTAATATTCTCCATCTAAATATCTAATCTTGCCCAAATTTAAATTGTCTATAAAAAATGTCAATAGAAAAAATTGTCTTTATATTTTTTAAAGTTTTTGGTTACAGTATAAACTACTTATAAGAATCTTATTCTAAATTAAGTATTTTCACTACCCAAGAAACGTTTATTATCTTAAATCAATACATTCATTCTTTTTTAAAAATAGAAAATTTTAAATGCCTTAAAATATTTCAATAAGAGTACATATTTTGAAAATTATACTATGTATGAAAAATTTTAATTTTAACATAATATGATGAACATTACAAATTTAATATCTAAAGTTTTTAAACAATGACAAAATAAGAAAATTGACTTTGTCAAATAGTTTTTCCCTTGAATTTTAGATTCTAAGTGAAACTATAAACAAATTAATTCTATAATAATCCGTGTCTAATAAATAGAAGAAAAATGCTCAAATATTAATTGATATTAGAGAAATAAATATTAGAATAATATGGAATATTTTTATAGATTGATTTTGGACATGGTAAATATTTCATAAGATAAATTTTAACTTTAAACATGGCAAAAAACAACTCAAATTTTTAATGTGTGGTTAATACTATGTTTGACTGTTTTCAATTAAAAATTAAAATTCTGAAACAATTTAATATATTTTAAGAAAATAAAATAATGAATGAAGTAAAAAACATTTATTCACTATAAAATATTATAACTTGTATTTAGCTGTAATTATAGTTGGCTAATGACATTTGATATTGAAACATTAACCTATTAATGTGTCAAAGTAATTTGTGTGTAGGTATTTAAGATATTTTTTTTAATTTTTCCTTAGCCAAATTTGTATAGATATATATGCATAAGTTCAGTTTACTTTTTGACAACTGAATGTTCGTCATTGACAGTAACATTGGTTATAACATTACGAAAGTTTGCCAGTTTATTGTTTAGTATATTGTACTTTAGCAATCCATTTACTCTATACCATTGGATTGGAACTCTTTTAGTGTTTATTGGTACTATCATATTCACTGAGATACCACAAAAAGTTCAACAAATGACTGCACCAAAAAAAGCAACAAAAAAGGCAAAGAAAACAAAAACAAATTAAAATTCCATTGTTATGATGATGGATTAATGGCTATTACAGGATTATAGTACATATTAAATTACTTCTTGTTTAGAATAAATAAAAACGTATTAATTTATTTTATTTGACAATAAACAGAAATAATTTACAAACAAATTAAAAGTCTTTGATCTAAATTTGGTGGAGCGTTATAATGTGATTTCCTAGCTTTTAAATATATATTATAATATACTTAATCAACAATAAAATAAATATAGGTCATAATAATAAAATATTTAAAAATATAACAGTGCATTTACTAAGTCTATTAGGTGATTGAGATTTGTAGCCATTTTGATCAATGGAAACCAAAATCTTTGCTAAACGCAACAATAATATCATGTAAACTAAAGTATGTACCAGTTACAAATCCTAACAGGCCTAAGAGTATGGTAATGATGTCCATATGGAGTTTCCAATTGAAAGCTCCAAATCCTTCGTCCTTCCATACAACCATATGGCATATGGGTGGGAATATTAGAGCCAAGAATGTGCTGGCGATGGCTCCAACCAACGATATGAACAGTGCTAAATGAGGTATCACTTCTGCCGCTAAAACTGTATCCAAACAAAAGATGCATACATGATATAGTTGTAAAATTATGACACACTATTATAAAATGATAATTTACATGTGGCAAAAACTAGTGCGGCGCGCAAAAGATATTCGGCGAGGGCGGGAGATTGGAACGGTCCGTATTTTTCTTGTACCGACGGCCATAAGATAGCGACAGGCACGTAAAACTGTAGTGTGTAAGTACAGATGATTGCAAACACCATCAGACCGACTACGATTTTTGAAAGGCTGAAAAAAAATGTGTTTTTCATAGATAAGTATCAAAAGCCTCGATATTAATAATTTATAGGTAAGTATATGACACATGTGTTATTTTTATTTTTACATGAGAGTGGGTGGGAGGTTAAGCGTGAGGCTGCCTTTGACATCGTCGCCGAATCGCCAGAATCCCACAAAGCCCATGGTCAGTATGATAAATGTCACAATAGTCATGCCAACGTTCAACACTCCCATGGTCGACGCAAATCTATTAGGTGTTTTCATTTCCAATTGAAGAGGCAATACCTAAAAAATAAAAATATTGTTTATTAAAATCAAAAACTGACCAAACCTGGTGACACCAACTTAATTGATCGTGTTATTTAGACAGCGGACACTTACTAAACTGATTCCTTCAAAAGCATAAATGGCCGTGCCAAAAAATAGGGGTATTTGCGACCAATGGGCTACGGCTGTCCTAGAGTTGAGAGTCGGTAAGTCAACTAGACAGTACGACAGAATGATTCCCAGACCAATGGCCATCGATATGTTGGCGGCTGTCGACAAGGGTGCAATGAATTTTAGATTTCTAATCATGGCGCATGACATTATGGGCACCAAGGCGAATATCATGTGAATGTGGATGTCCAGTACGGTTCCATATTCGTCGCAAAACTTGGGAAAAAAATATTAATAAAATATAATTGATGAAAACTCTTCGAGGTACTAAATTGAAAAATTCTACTCGAATGTTCTGTAAAGCGTAGAATGGAGATAAATCAAATTTAAGGTGGAAGGCTTATATTTTTCAATAAAGCTTATCTATATTTAAATAGACAAATAAATAATGTCCATACTTAGGTACTCCACTACCTATCAATGTTTTAAATTCGTCTGTTAATTTAATTAATAATTAATTACTAATATAATCGATCTATGATTAGGTACTTGCTTAACTTAACTAGTTATTGTACAAAAAAAACATTCAGATACCTAACAGTCAAATATGATATTTCTAATTGTAGACTTACATCAATAAAAAAGTAAAAATATGTTTAACTCGTTATACTTTAATAGAATATGTTTATTTTATGACCGGAAGGATATAGGGTATAAAATCTGTATTGGTTAAATATAATTAAAAATTTTCGTGTTATACTAGTCTTGATTCTGTAAATTTTCTATACTCATTTAAACGTTGTTAATGATTAAGTTATTACAAATTCATTCTTTTTCAGTTTTCTAAAATTGATTTTGCGTAATCAAAAAAAATTGTTACTTTTCAAGGCACATACCTATACTGCAGTATACTATACGCATCCGGCCCGCCGCCCGCGAGCATTTTTAGTCTGGCCCGTCCTACATTTCCAAATTACAATTATTTTAAAGTACATCGTCTATTATTCTATAATCTATATACCTACATGATTATATTATGTATAGTCTATCTTGTCAATATATAATAATTGTTATCTGGCATAGTGACATTGAACATCGTTAAATCTCTAAATGTTATAGGTACCTAATATAGTATATATATATATACTGTATACCTATAATATATTATACACACGTATCGTATATGTATAGCTTTTAACCATAGCTGTTTGTACATTTGTATCGTGCTGTAGTTGAAAATTTATTATTTTCGTGTTTTTGAGGTACCTACTTCAGAATGTCAGCAAAAAAGTAAAATTGATGATGAAAATAAAAATTTTAACACCTCATGGTAGAATGACTAAGTACCTAATTATTTATTATTACCTAATTAAATAAATGCTAATTAAAATGTATATTTTGAATGACCTTTTTTTTGCTTTCTATGCTCTGGCCCGCTAGATTTTAATTTTCTAAAAAATTGGCCCTCTAGTAACTTAAAGTTGCCCATCTCTGCTATATAGTATTATATCATAGCCCTTCCTATTTTCTAAAAACCCTCTGGTAGGGCCCGCACCACAATTGAGCCTAGGGGCCTACAAATCCTAAATCCAGCCCTGTTAGCAGTAATACAGTATAGAGCATTTATAACTGAATTATATAATATTATACCCTTATAGGTATCTACCTGTTTGATGGAGTTGGACACGAACAATATGTACACACAGCAAAATCCCAACTGAGTGATTATGACAAATACGTTGACCGTGGTCCTGAAAAATAGCATGGATATTATATGATGTATTCAACTCTATTCATGTCTTCACTATTCAGTTAATAATAACTCAATATGTATAGTGGCTGTTACACTACACCCATACCTAAACAGGTCAGCGTGCTTCTGCAAACTCTTGGGTCCAGTTGCGAATGACAATTCGACAGTCTCCGAAAATGTCGGGCAGTGTTCGAGTTTCAGTCGGCTCTTCAGTTTATGAGCGACGTTTAACTGCAATAAAAATACGTGTAGGTATTATAGGTACCTATACACACATCCTTACAGATCGTATAATTATTTTATTGAAATACCTAGTTGAAGGAATGAGAAAACAATTTTTCGGGTACAAAATATATGTAAAAATATTAATTGTTCACGTATTATAAACATAAAATATCCATCACAGACTAGCTATAGAAACTGTATCGAGTTAAATGATATGAAGACCTCATTAAATTACACCATAAAGAAACGTGATTATAATTAGTTCAGTGTCCAGAATCACCTCAATATTCCCATATAACTCTATATCTATAAGAAGACCTATAAGTTTTCATAAATTGTATTTAAAATCTTTAATTACCGAAATACCAAGAATGTCATTTTTAAATAATATGAAATTAAAATAAAATTTAAAAATTTTTAAAAAATTAATAAGTTCCTATATGGTACATCTGTAAAAATAAAATACAACTCGTGCCCTAAAAATTAAACCACCCAATTATATATTATTATTAACAACTATCATAATAATATAACAGATAATAATTGGGCAGTTACTATAGTCTCCGATTGTCGATTGACTTTAGTCAAATTGCTCGTACTAATTATTTTCCTTTACTTCTGTAAATGAACTTACTAGTATGTGATTGTTGTAAATGCATACGGTTCCAATAAAAATCGTGAGAATTGGTGCCATCAAGAGGCCTCCATTTCGAAATGCGTCTCCCATGGCCAACATACCACAACCGATGTTCCCTTTTAAGAGATGCATTAGTGTTTCGCAGTACCTATAAGTAAAATTAAATTGTTTTTCGGTTGATAAATTTGTTATAATTTTCAACATAATGATATTTTATTAAAAATAAAAAATAAATCAATAAAATAATGCTCACGTGGTCGGATGTTCAGATACCGGGTGGCCGTGCACAGCTTTGGCCACGGCTTCCACTTGTTGTTGTTGTTCTGATGTACCATTAGCCTCCACATCCTGAGTGGCACTGTTCTTGCGAGATTTGTCTCCCATCGTTTAAGTCACTGAAAAAAAAGATGAGTACTGCATATATTATTATTATTATTATTATTATACTTTTCGAATTCGATGGATGGAACACTCGTCGTACTTTAATATTAATTATTAGGTATTTCTATAATATAATAATAAATAATATCAATATTTGTAGAACTGCACTTCCCGTTCGTTAATAGTTTTTAATAATTAATGGGTATAATGGGTATATAGTATATAGTATATAATTATACATAAAAAGATACAATTTGGCACTTATAGACTATGATTTGATTATAAACGTCAGTTGCAATGCATTTCTAACATGCTATTATAATTTAATAGCCATAATAGCAGTGGCGTAGCCAGTGGGTAGGCCCGGGCCTACCCATTTTTCTTCAAAACTGAATGTTTTATAATATCATGTTTTTTATTTAATAAAAATATTCATTGATAATCCTTCTTACATCAATATATCGGGTCTACCCTAGTAAAAGTGTCGAGCTACTCCACTGCATAATACTATAATAGGTATTATATGAAGTATAGTTTCAACAATTTTTAAGATTATAGTTTTTAAATATAATGTTTATTTCTTGCGTTATAATAATTAATAAAATAATATTATTAATCAAGTGAAGAATTAGAAAATAATATTTACATTACATCTGGCTCCATTTAATCAATATTAAATTAACTCAAATGTAGTAACGATAAGTAAGGCCCAGATTTAGGGGAGGGCAACCGGGGCGACAGCCCCGGGGACTCCACAAAAGAGGGGCCTCCAGAGTAGTGACTTTGGAAAAAAAATCTTTCAAATTACAAATGCACTGTCACCCCGCCGTCCCGTCGAAAGTTGCCATGTTAGTATATAACCTTGAATATACTTGGAAAAAAAATTGTTTATTTTATTTGGAAAATAATTTGGGGCCGGGGGGCCCCCACTCCTTTGATGCCCCGAGGCCTCCACTCCTCTATAAATCCGGCCATGGATATAGGTATATCTTAATAATTTGTATGGGACGCTTGTGTTCTTTATTTAATTAAACATTCAAGTGTATTTTACAATAAAGTTTAGTTATTCCTAGTTTACGTTTATTATTATTATTTTTTTTTTTTTACCAAAACTCATGATTAATATGATTTAATGAAAACTACATTTTATGAGTATGGTATTGCTGACCAAAAACTCATATTTTGTTTTATCTAATAAGTATAAAATCATAATATGATAGTATGAAGTACCCACTATTTGTACATTTTTCATTGGCAATTTAAATGCAACTATGTAAATAGTTTTGCTTTTTTATTCAGTACCTACCTATATGTTTGAAACACAATGTTAACTATTTTTTAAGCTATTTGAACAGTATTAGTGAATAGTGATTCGTTAAATATTAGCAATATTATTAGCAATCTCAACAAATTCTCTCCTCCACACTAACAAACTTAATTAATAATATTGACCATACTTTTGTAAAATATTCTTTAACAATAAGCAATGTATTGTAGTTTTATTTATATTCCCCTCAGTTTCCCTATTATTATTATTTATAAATAATTTATAAACTTAGTCCAATCAGTCCTTTCGGTTTTCGATCATCAACGATTGTACTTTAATTTTCTGTGATGTTTCAACCTTTGAGTCTTAACCTAGCATAAACTTTAACAGTTGAACACCCATACAAGCTATAATAATTCATGTCCTTATCCAGATCCCTAAAATTAATTTACTACAGCACCTACTTGATTAACAACATTACGAGTCAGTCGTAAAAAAGACCTGGGAGTTCTTATATCCGCAGATTACTTTTTTTCACTCTCACATCGTATATCGAATAAATTGGAAGACGTATAAGACACCAGGTGGCCAGTTGTACCATCTCCGATTAAACTACGGTTAATTTTAATCGGAGATGGTACAACTGGCCTCCCTAAGGTTCGTAAAGAGAATATTGTTCGATTTTAATCTTATTTCACCTCAGAAAGCTCTCTTTTATTCACTAGGGCGACCTCTCCTTGAATACGGTTCAGACTTACAGGATTCCCACGCAGCTTCCAACAATGCAATGATCGATCTGGTTCAAAGGCACTTTCTATCCTATGCAGGCCTTGTTCTGAATATTCCCCACCCGTTGCACAAATACTCTCCAATCCTCCCTTCATGACTAACCCGCTCTATCGCTCCTTTTGTTATCCCTTGAAACTACTAATTATAATTCGAGTAATCCAATTCTCCGCATGGCATGCCTTTATAATATTCGCACCCATTTTTCTTACCTTAACTTTCCTTGGTATCGATTAACTTTTACAAACTTGTCACTTGCATGTATTATTTACTAACAGATTACTGTACTTTAGGCCAAACTCGTATTAAACAAAATAAATAAATATTATTGGTTCAATTGGTAGTTAAACTGCTGTTATTAGCTCATAAACAAATAAATTGTTAGTAAAAATGTCAAGGCCACCAAGGAATATCGAGATTTTACACATAAATGATTTATGATACATATATTATGATAACATTTAAAAAATTAATGGTATATATAATATATATTATATACATTACACATATATAAACATTGATTATTAAGTTTGGTGGATAAAACATTTGTTTTCATTTAAATATATTTTAGTTTCTAACATTTCGAATATATTCTTTGGTGTCCCTAAAGAGGGGGCAAGACGGGACACTTGCCCCCCCCATGGAAAAAATTTATTTCTACAGCAATTGGTAAAATTCCCAATAAGAAATAAGCTTCTAAAAATAGGTCTACCTATGTATTCAGATAAAAAAATTTTGCCCCCCCCCCCTAGAAAAATGTCTGGGGACCATGGGTAATATAACGATATAATTTAAAAATATGTATGTATAAATAGGATAAATATTAATAAAAAAGTCGTAAAATTACTTTAGTAAAATGATTTAATTTTTATTTCATTAGCTGTTTTTAATTCGATAATCATTTACACCAGAATCAAATATAAATTTATTACTAGTGCGTATAAAACAATCTAATAGTACAAACGAATCAGTTTATTAATATAATTGAGTGTGTGTGTGTGTTTAGATTAACTGGTTTACGAGGTCCTTTGGTAAGTGAATCTATTAAGCTAACCTATCCAGTTATATAATTTTATATATAGATATTCACATAAACGCTATATGTTAATATGTTATTATTTTCTATACCTATAGTGTGTTGGTGTAATTTATTGAAACGCCGTTAGATGTTCGAACTACAAGCCATTAAGTAAACAATTAGATATTTCCGAAATCCTTGAACTTTAAGTTCGTGCATTATTTGTTGACAATATACCTTTAATCAAATGAATATTTAAAATTGTTAAACAAAAACATTTATATTAAGGCGTATTAATATTATTATATTTTTAACGTTTTGCTTTAAGATTTTTATATTTATTTTTAATATTTCAGTAACTTTTGACAAAGGTGATATAGGTAGTAGGTACACACATTATGTTTACTAAAAAGAATAGGTACAACATGTAGTATTTTTAATAATTTAACTTAAATATAATGTAGGTACTAAGTACCCATAATCGCAGTAATCGCAACAAATTTAGAGTTTTTGTATTCATGATCTTTAAAACATAAATTACATTGTAAAATATACGTCCTGAAAAATCAGTTATGTATAAACTAATTATGATGGTAATTCTTAATACGCACAATGCACATCAATTGTCGATTAAGAATTATTTATAGACCGATTATTTTAGGGACTATAGGACGCATTATTATCTGCTTATGAATCTTTTCGATTATTCAAGAAATTAACTATTATTATTAACTGATTATGCGGTAATAATATTTAATAATATATTCATTAAATTAATCTAAAAACAGTAGGCACGTCACAATCGAATCTACAAATCCAGTTCCATTTTAATTTAATATGGAAATTATAATATTTTCGATCTTTATAAATATCTGGTCATGAAATTATAACCTATTTTTCATATTTTTCATAAAACAGATCTAACGCGTAAAGGAATATGATTTTGGAGTTTCACTTATAAGTTGACGCTTTTTGTTTTCTGTCTAGAAATAAATTATTCTATTAAAGGAGTGGTCATTTTTGTCTGTTAAACTCTAAACACCGGGTTCATTGAATTGTAATTTATTTTATTTCAAAATTCAAAACGAATAAAACTCATATTTTAGTGATAATTTATTCATTATACATAATCGTACAATATTAGGTATAACATCGATTATAAATTCTAGAATTTTTAATGGTTATAATAATGCGTTATATTTTAATTGCATGAACTTTTTTGAAGTTTATTACTTTTAATATATCTGATTCCTTAAGTTGTTTTTGGCATTTTTAAACTATTATAGCGATTCTAGTTATTTTTATTTTAGGCTAATTCATTATACGCGTGAGTCAAATAGCTAAACATTTACATTTATAATTTTATACTGTACTGGGTGCCTATATTTATTGTGTTTAAACGTAGGTACGTCACCATATATGTCATTGATGTTTTCATACAAATTTATTATTCCATACCCGAGTTGATTGGACTAGGTATTTAAAATTCAATCCATCCACTCACATGGCCGGCTCACGTTCTTTATACTTAAATACATATACCCATCATTTTATTTTGAATTGCCGATTTTATAATTAAACATAAATGAGATAAGAAAAATATAAATTTAAAATCACCAATAATTTGTACTACTTAATGTATTAATTACACGTGATATAAATTATAAATATAAGTATATATGTAGGTAAACAAATAAAAATGTAACATTCATCTGTAAAATTTACTCGATATACGCGTTGACTCGTTGTTATTACTTATTACACTTGTTAATCTATCACTACGTAAAACAATAGGGATACCTACCTATAATAATGTTTTTTCTTGTAATTGTTTGTTAGGCTGTTATATATTTTATTTTACTACCGTTCGTTATATCTTAGGTATATATTATATGGAATACGATAAACTTTTTTTCTAATTTTGGTCATTAAAAAATTAATAAACCAAAAATAATTTTATAATAATTAAATTTATTTCGATTTCTAAGTAATACCTGCACGAGTATAGATAAATGATACAGAATATAAAGATATTAATGTGGTTGCAACATATATGTATGATATCTATTATGCATAACTCTAAAACTTGATGGATACAATCAAATTATTAATAAATAGTGTCTACTTAATAGGAATAATTTATTATTGTACTCGGAATAATCAAGATCGACCATTATGTTTCATTACTAGCATCATATCATCTACTCTAACGGTACCTGTGTAATAACTTATGATGTCTTGTCTACTCAAATTTTAAAATGGGGTCGCGATCTCAACATCATTGTATGTTTTACGAGCGAAATGATATCCATTATCCACTTTAATTAATATATTATGCGCATACATATAACTTCTATAATAATTGCACAAACACTGCAGGCATTTATAGGTAAACAAATAACTGGTATTTTAACATTATTGTGCTAATCGACGTTCATACGTGAACAATGCGATTGTTCGACATCGACAGACTAAGTCGATATTCGATCTAGTGCCGGCTCCGTTAGGTAAGGTTAGGTAACATCGTGATCGAATACATTATAAAATTACAATTACAATCCATTTACTTGTGTTTAATGTTAATTTATTCATTTACAAACCGTCTGATAATATTGTATACAACGAGGATAATATCTACTCACAGGATAAGGCCGTATACGAAGTATTGACAAGTACAATTATAGGTGATCGTAGATAAATGGGTAAGGCACGGTCGGAATTCGTTAGTTTCCAAAGACAGAAGAACGGCAATGACGTTTCAAATGTAATTTCCTGGTCCCTGCAGAGGTGCGCGCATTGTTTTTCAAACGCACACCGGTAATTTTTATTGCGCGAGCGATAAAACAGGAGATTTAATTTGTTATTTGAGAAAAAAACACCGACCGCCACGCGATGTGTTCGGGGGGGTTTGGTAAAAATCAAAATAATTACTGGCCGATTGAGAAAAAAAAAACAACAAATAATATACGTTAATCGAATAGACGACGGCGATGCGTATTCACATTATTTTTAAAAACTGATATAAATATATATATAAATAAAACGTAAGACCGTTAACGAACGAGATTTCGCGGCGGACCCGTTGTCACGTGCGTACTTATTTTCTGCGTGTAAAATTATTATTCAATATACGATACATACATGCGATATTGCGTGCACGCGTGTTGATTTTTTTTTTTTATGTGCTTAAAACTAAAAATTCGCACCGTCGCGGACTGTACAGCGGCGCGCGTCGTATAACGATAGACACGGTGCAGTGTGTGTACCGTCCACCGTCGGGTTTCGAACTAGAATGAATGGGCGCACACGGCACACGTCGCGAAACCAGTCCGAGTAAACTTTCCGGCGACGTGCGCGTGCGCGCGATGGTTGATTTAATTAGCAGTAATTCATATTATATACATAATAATATTATACACATGTACAATGTACGTGTGTTGTATTATACGCGCACGGTGATTTATTGCCATAATGATGTGTCCTATATCCTCGTCGTCGATAAGGGACACCGCCGGAAGAACTCCTCCGGTCGTCACACGCGTTTTCCAGCATCGTTGTCGTCGTCAGTACCGGCGCGCTATAAAGAAACAACGATATTGTAATATTATTATGATGTACATTACTCTACCCCTCCCCCCCAAATAGACCGACGGCACATGTGCGAGAGGAATAACTGCAGCGTTTAATGACACTGCGGACCATCACTTATTGCGGGTTTGCACACGGGGTTGCACAGAAACTTTTTTTCAGCAAGTTGGGGTGTTCATTAAAAACTTTATAAACAAACGTTTAACGGACTGCAAAATATATATATATAATAATATATTGTATACAGTAACTACTTTAATAATAATCGACAAAAATAGTTGGTGATTTAAATCCACGTGCTCGTCAGTCGTCTATCCATACATTGGCCACTTGCTCGTATACCTTTGCTGTGACGATGTAATCAATGAATCTGCAACTCACCTAAGAGTGAGAACAATTCAAATTTAATATTTTATACATGTCACTACTTGAAAATCAACTCTTATTTGATTGCTTAATTTATTAAAATTAGTAAATTAGTTAGTAGCCACTCTAATAATCGAAAATAGTTTAGTGTTAAAAATAAAATATAAGTATTTAGTATATTATAAAATAAGTTTACAATAGGTACCTATGTGTCGTAAATGTGTAATAAAAGATATTAATACTAATGAGTAGGGCCCGGATTTTTATGCATTTGCATGTTTTTTTTGAATAGTCCAAAACATTGCTAGGTATGCTACAAGTTTGAATTAAAGTCAGTAAATCTGAAATATAAAATT
>VUJU01003925.1:0-22290 GCA_009835225.1 Aphis craccivora | reverse complement strand
CACACACACAAAAATTCTCATATCATTATAAAACATGTAATACTACTTTATTACAATAAATTAATTAATGGTTAATACAATATATATAATATACATACTATACTATATATAATAGTTGTTACAATATTATAGAAAAAAAACATTTCAATTGTAAATAGCACTAAATTACCTATTTATACTAACATATGTATGTTTATTTATTTAAGAAGAACATTTCTATAATATTTATTACATCGGTTCTAATTACTGATAATATTAACATGATAAGTAATTCAAAAAAAAAAAAAAAACAACACATAAAACATACAAAGACTTATAAGGACACTAATGGTCTAACCTTGGCGCTAAATAATGTATTATTCTATTATCAGTAGCGTATTGGAGTGCATACATTATTCGCGGGCATATAGTGTTATAAATAACCTGCACAAGATCTCTAATTTAATTTTTTTTTTTTGTATGTACAAAGTAAAATTAATATCTATATTATAAAAGTATTAACTATCCAATTAAGTAAACCTTCTAAAAATATATTGATAAACTGTTGGTTTTTATAGGTTTTACTTTTTTGAAGTCGTACATGCAAGTTCAATCATCATAATAAAGACTGTATTAAATATTTATAACTTTTTTATTTTGATATGATGTATAGGTAGGTACGATAATATACAATATTGTACCTAAGCTTAATATTATTTTATTGTTGAAGCGTGACAGTAAAAATAATAAAATGTATACCTAATCGTTACTAAATATTTGTTACTAAGTTCATATAAAATGTATAAATCTAATTACAAATACACCACTGCGTGTATCATTATTAATAAATATAAACTTGGGAAATTATTTCTAGTTCATAGTAACTTTTGAGTGTATCTAGTAAATTTAATAAATCACTGAAATGGATGTGTTAAATATGAACTTAATGATAGGTAAATCATTGTATATAAGAAAAATGATTCTAAACGAAGACAATGTCATCCTCTTTTTCTAAGAAAATAATATGAGTTCAATAAATTAACGATAAACTCAACTCAAAATAATATTAAACTAATACATTATTTAGTTAATTAATCGGAGTTTATATTATAAGACTTTACTTATATAAAATGAATACAATTATACAAAATCAATTAAACTTTTTATTTTTTTTATTAAAATTCTCTAAATATTTAAATCTTTTAATAAACTATTTAAAGATCTTCCTTTGAAAGTCTTGAGTAAAATACCATTCTGTTAAATTTTCAAACCTTATTATTAACTTAAGCACACAAAAATAGCGAAGAAAATCAAAATTTCAATAAACTTTATAGTATATTATAATATGTTATACTTAAATATCTTGTTGGACTATATTGTTTATCAACAGATAACACCAAGATACTTGAAACTTCAGGGTATTTTTATTCTTCTAGGAAAATATAAGATGATAATCTATCAACACAAAAAAACTACAAAATTATTCCTTGTTTTGATAAAAAAAAAATAATAAACACATTTAACATTTTAAAAAGCTATTATTTTTTTTATAATGTCATATTGATCATCAAATTATTATTTAAAGTTATTGACAATTTGATTTCATGGATAAACATACCTACGTAATTTATTTACTTGATAGAATTTATTAATGTTTATTAGCATATAAAATCTTCATTACAAATATTATGAAATGAGTCATAAAATGTAATATAAAATTAATATATTTAATTAAATTTATTAATACTATGAACTATGATAGTACCTAAACTTAACAATGGCTTAATTTCTAATAAAATAATCTTTACAGTCCATGAGTATTTATCGTGACCGTGAAATCGAAATTATTTACTATGCATCATAATAATAATTAATGTTTAAAAATATTAGTGTTAAGTTGCGATTGTATGCTGAGGATCTCGCATAATTGCAACATATTTTTCATATTTTTATGTATTTTCCAACCTATTTAATGGTACATTTCAGGAATGTACAATCATTTTGTTCGTTGTTAATATTGACTTGCTCATAAAACATGTGTAGTATATCGTTAAAATGATTAAAAAAAAAATCAATTTCGTTTTTTTTCTTTTACAATTTTATTACCACCAGTCAAACCTAAACAAGGTTCACTTCTTATTACTAACAGAGGTTAATAGTTTATAACAAGTTACTATTTCAGTCAAACTATAATAAGCTACAAATAATAGTAAATAGTAATACGCTCATAATTTCAGTCCATACATTTTATAGTTTTTGAATGAAATTTATATTTTTTGCATTTATTTTCATACCGAAACTATTAATATAGTAAGTGCTAGTATTCTACCTATACCATAATAAATATACAGGTATGTATTAGATTCTGAGCAGACAGCATTTTTTGAAGAAATCGGTATTGTATTTTTGTTATAATATTAAAAAAGAAAAACCCTATAATTATTACTTGACATTTTCACCAAATATTACATTAGCATTTTGTAACACGATAACATTTTCAAAGTATCTACTTTGGCTCTTTACAACTTTTTGCTTTTTCGGTTTATGAGTATATTTTTAAAATTTTTGTCTTACGATCAAAAAATTTGGAAATTTAATTTAAGGTTATTTAATAACTTACTTTTAATAACTTTAAGTTATTTTTGCATCAATTAAATACATTGTCAGAATTTCTCAAAATCAAAAAAAATTATTTGTCAATTATTTTCTTGTTGATAATATTCATAACATTGTGAATTTATTTTAATATTTTAGAATTAAAAGTGTGATCTAAAGTTCCTTATAAAATATAATTGTATTACTATATATTTATATATATACATATATTTTTTTTTAATTTCATAGCTAAGATTAAAGAAAATTAATTTCTTATTACGTTACATGAGTAAAATAAAATCAAATAAGAAAATATTTTGATTAATAGCAGTATGATTTAATTTTTTTACAATGATTACAATTAATAATACAATTTTAATAAACTTAATAAATAATTATTTGATGCTAAATTAAATTTGAAATCAAAAAAAAATCCCGATTGTTGGTATTATGCCCTATACCTAGGTAGTTACTTTTAAAGGTTTCATCAATTATTATAACGAATGTTTACTAATAAGAAAATAAAAGTAAATAAAGAAATCAATCTAGTTAATATCAATATTAATTAATATTATTTTAAAAATATCTGTATAATTGTTTCTAATTTATTTTTAACGAAACATAACGTAATCTAAAAATAGTTAACTACACAAAAGTTATTTTCATTATTTACAACAAAAAAATTGCTCTTTCACTTAAAAATAGTTATAATAATATTGTAAAACTATTGGGAATTTATGTTGATTCGGTACTAAATTTAATAGTTCTCTGTAAAACAATAAAATAATGTATTTAAACAATTTTAAACTTTTATTGCCATGAAAGAAAAAATTAAAAATTAATAATAATATAATATTGTAAAACCTTTAAACTAGTAAATGTAATTATACCCATTATGTAGGTACTCTTAATATGTACATAATATACTGTTTTGTGTTTCATTAAAAAGTAAAATCACTGTATACTAGGTATAATATGAGTAATAATTAATGCTTATAATATAGATTTATAATACAAATTACAAACTCGATGGCTTAAAAATAATATATATATATACTTTGTGTCTATGTGAAAATTGTATTGGAAATGTACAATACGCATGAATTATATGTTTACCTATAATCTTTATAATTTACCTACAGTAGATATCGGATACAATTAAAACATATTATGAACAATTATTGGATTATCAAAAAATTAAAACTTAAAACTGTAAATCGTTTTAGTCATTAATGTAAACAACGGTTAAAGTTCATTTTTAAACTTATATTTTTTTTAAATAAACACTCGTAATGCGTTCACAGAATGTGATCTGTCTGAAGCCGAATGCCTACGGGACTAATCCAATAGCTGGAATACGCAGTGTTAGAGGGATAACCAACACAGAATTCACTGTCCCTATTTACACTATCGTCTATTTTTTCATATGAGCTATAAGTGTACTCGAAAGGGGTTCTTTACGGTATACACATGAATTGTTAGAACTTTTTAGATTCGACTTCAAAGTGGCCATTACTCACCAACAAATAATTCATAAACAATACATTATTAGTTGTATAATTAATATTAGCTAATTGAATCGTCTCTTGAGCCATTTCCTTCCACATACCGCAATATAACACTCTTCCTTGTATAAAAAATTATAAATTTATGAACCAATCGCATAGACTATTAATAAAACCGTTCACTCGATAGATTTACAACACTGTAAAATCTATCCAAATCCAATATAGAGTTCTACTTAAATAACCGATCGGTGTTAAATTGTCGCTATTCAGACTATTAGTGAAGTACCTTTATAAATAATTGTCCATTAGCTTTTACACATACTATGACTATATTATGTTATTGTATCTATTATAAAGTTATTTGTATATGTATATTACCAATTATTTGTAATCGAGCATACTAAGCGTTAATTTAAGTAAATAAATAATTATAATATTATATATGATTATAAACTCGCTCTAGCTAAAGTGCTTACGATCGGAATATATAACTAAACGACTGTATACAACACAGACTTGATTTTCACGAAGAATATACTGTCATCTTACGATAATTCAATATTATATTTACGTGTCGTTTTAGAATGCTATAAAATGATATAACGTGGGAATGGAAAAACTAATTGCAAAGTGTATATACGACCAAAAAGATTTACGCTTCCTTGTCCTCGAAACTTGGAATCGATTTATGTATATTATTATGGTGTACACTTAGGTACACTCGTATTATACGTACATATATATTATTATATATCCCAGATCTGGAATAAAATTGTTTTAAATAATAAAAATTATTACGTTCGACCCGAGTTTACGACCTATCTGACATGGCTACATGATTTAGTTTATGGTCGGCTCAAAGAGCACATGACAGTTGCTTTAATTTGCTCTAAGAATGCGTGTGAGTCGTAAATATTCAAATATTATTATATCGCATCACAAGCATCTCATTCCTAAGCTGGTCAAGTCTCTGCTGACATTTGAATTTTATATACACACACGTTTTACCCTTACTTATAACAAATATAAAAAAGTAAAGCATAAAATATAATATGTATCGAAACAGAAAATAATATATATAATTGGCCATATAATATACGTCGTTATGAATTTATAGCACAATATGATCTTTGATGTAACTCAGTAGTTCTCAATCTTTTTTGATTCGTGTCACATTTAACCACTAGAATCAAACACTGCGTCACACTAACATCAAAAGAATAAACAATCTTAGCTGTATAATGTATATACTATATTTAAAAATTATTCTATTGTTAAAAAAAAATAGTACTGTACACAGAAATAAACGTTCAACAAGTTGATATTAATATGAATAAAATAATATGATTTTTTTCGCAAAAATGTATTTATTAAAATTTTTTTTTCCTTTTCTCATTGATTTTTTGTGTCACCCCTAAGCTGGGCCCATGTCACCCCGGTTGAGAACTACTGGATTATAACACAAACAAATCGATTTTTGTAATCAGTAGGCAAACCATTTATCTATAATACGACTTTAGGTAAAATCAGGGCTTACTAACAAAATCCCAAACTGAATTAAAGGGCTGGAGTAATTCAAATTTTTAATATTATAATTTATTTTTAGCTTTTTCTCTTGATACTAACTTCGTAAATTTATTTAACTAAATAATTTTGAATAGCAATTGTTATTATTATTTTTATTATATGATACACAAGTATACATGAATAATTTATAAATTAATAGAAAATTCGAAGAACCAAACATTGAACTCAAAAAATTATTAAAAACAAAACTTTAGTAGAATTTTCGAAGAAAAGTAGTTTATTTTTAAAACATATTTTATTCGTCGCTTGGTTTATTTCCGAAATTATTGATGAATAGCTATATTATATATGTATATATATTGAAATTTAATGAAATTTAGAACTCATCCATTAGTCCACACTTCAATGAGCAGCCAATATTATTTTACAAACTGTGTTTGTTGTTCATTGTATTAAATTATTCTATAATCAAAGAAACATTAAAAATATTAAATAATTTAACAAGTATATTTGGGAAGTTGGTTATACCTAACTACTAACGGTTCATGTAAATTAAATGTAACTCACTGTAAAAGTATAAAATACAAATAAAAGATTTGTACCATTCTCTTATGAAAACACCATTAAACATAATAATTATGTTTGTACTTTGGTGAAAGGGGGGGAAGTGTCAGTCGTTGCCGTAAAAAGGTTTGATTTTTATTTCCGCCAAATCTATTTCTACCCACCTGTTGTCTAAATTATGGTTTGAAAACCATTTAGAGCAACTCAGGGGCCACCATGAGGAGGCCGTTCTTATTGACCCCAAAAAATTCTTCTATTGCGTTATCAAATGTTTATCCTGAACCTCGATTATCAAGATAGATATAATATAGCCATATAGGTATTGATGATCGATAAAACTGTAGATAGACTAGAAGTTTTCAAATTCAATCTCTATAATATAAGTAGAAGTAGATTTGGCGAAAACGATGACCGCCAGTTTGGAGTGCATGTCAATAAGTAATTGTATCCAAGCTTTATGAATTGAATTATCACATTATATTAACAACAAATAAACACAGGTACAGCTTATGGCTTATACAGTCATGCTAAATTTAATAACCACGAAAATCCATTAGTAATACTGAATGTATAATGTATTGTGAGATACGTTAAAAAAAAAATTCCATTAAACTACCCTCCACAAAACTGATTTCAAAATAAACTATATAGTACCTTATTATATTTCATGTACATATTACGCATACACAAATTATTATAATAATATTATAGTGTATACCCAACCTTAGATTTATTTTAGAAATACTAAATTATTCGTAAGTGTTATACTAATCAGTATAATCTTAATTACGTATTTAGTCAACATTTGATTGATTCCAAAAAATAAAAATGGTTGATTAATTCTTAGTGTCTTTTTGTAGTTACATGTTTTTAAAAGGAGCAAAATAGATAATCACTCTATTGCTCAGATATGTTGAGTACAAGTTACATCGAGTATCTAAATCAATGTAGTGATTTGCTTTTGCTTTTTCCCGATAATTTTTAAAAGTATTGGAAAATATTAACTTTTGACTTCCCCCCTCACCTATCATGGTAAGAATTGAAAATACGTTATAAAGCTAATTTATCAGAAGGTCAGAACTGCAGACGAGTACAAAGAAACTGGCTATACATTTTTGTAGCATTTAGTTATTATTTTACTATGCAAAATAAATAATCAATAATTATCTTAATAGCCAATATAGGTGAGTACTTCGTTTATAAGGTTTCGATAGTCTGTGCATAAACAAAATAGATAACTGTGGCGAAAATCTAGGTCAAATGATAATCGTCCATTGCATATAATAATTTATTACTCTTTAAATGATTTATATTATTGACATTGTACATAGTAGTGTTGTAAAAATAACTATTCGGATTCATATTAAATTGTATGAATAAAAATACTATTTAATTTTATATTAATTGTATTTATAATAGGTACCTACAGAAGTATTCATAAATATATTATTGTTTATTCGTATATGCAATTGTTAAAACAATAAATCATGTAATTTTTATTAAAATACTCACATTATGTAGTATATTTTTTTAATAGTTGTGTACTTCAAGATATTAGAAAAAAATTTTAAATGTACTATTTTCATTTAACTAATTTAATTTTTTATTTAATAACACTACCGCAATTGCAAATTGTTTAGACAGATTTTAAATGCAGTATTTTATTTCTGTATAATCAATCAGTTAGAGGATTTCCCAATATGCTAATGCCTAAAAGTTCCGCATTGATAGTAAGCATAATATTTTTACTGAATGCTGTATTATACACTTCTAGGACAGAAAAAATTCTAGGTTTTCGGAATCTCTCTCTCCATCACTCAACCAGGATCCGAACTCTATCTCCGCCTAAATGAAATTCGTCGTTCGCCGCCGACTTACTCAACAATACCTATATAACTATCAGTACCATATTATCATCAGACATTTAAGTGGTCTTTATATTATCATTAGTGCACCGTTATACTGTCACGTTATCTTTATGCATTGCAATCTTGTCATATATCACTCGACGACCACTGTTGCTATGGATTTATTTAAACAAATAACTCGGTTACAATACAACACGCGTGCGATAAATAAACGAGTGTTAATTTTTGTGTATTAATTATTAAATAATAGAACGATCATAAAATATTATGACCATCCACTAAAATTAGTTGTGTTTTTTTTCTTACCTACAACAACTAATAGATGTGGTACCTACTTAATATAATATTTTATTAAAACTATTTAATGTCAACTTGCATACCTTTATCGTTTTGTATATTACGTGGGTACCTATTTGAAATGTTTTAGTAAATTATTGAAAGTTACCTACTGATTATTATTAGTAGTTAGTACTACTATTATTTTAATTTAATTAGCAATATAATTGTATCATACCTACATAGTACTGTAGAATTGTAACTTGTAAATTAAATGATATGTATAGTGTACAGTCGATATTGAAATAGAGCATTTTAATTACATAAACTAACAAGAGTTAACATTATTATAAGTCCACAGGTTCAGTAATAATTGCATAATTACGTGATAATAGGACAAATGTATGTTGATAAACATTGATACCTCTGTAATATTAATAATCATCATAACCTATCTACATTGAAGTTTGATACAATGTCTTCGTTAAAATATAATAACAATTTAAATGTGCATTAGATAAGTACATTAGTAATATTAAATTTGTCTTCTTTGTTACTTTCTACTATGTAGGTTAGGTTAATGTCAAATGGTATAATAGAAAAAGTATTAACGTATAAACAATTTTTGTTTTACCATAAAACAATAAGAATGCTCTCATGATTATTAACATAATTTCATTAAAATTATTTGAAAATAAAATTGTATTAGTTTGATAATAACATTTTATTTTATTTGTTCAACCGTTAATGAAATTTAATACATAATATAGGTACACATCACTAGGGCTCGGAAGTTGTAGAAGCTAAAAAAGGCAAAATACGCATGATAGTTATGTGACATAACTATAAATAATTATAGTTAATATTAAACAACGTATTTTAAAGTGGTAAAAAGAATTAAAAACTAGAAAACAATATTATTGAATAATTTAAAAACGGTTAAAATACCTCGAAAAGTTTATTATTGTTTATGTATAAGTCATCCTGATCCTGACATACCTACTGGTAAAGTTTTTAATAAAAGTAGAAAATATAAAGTTTAACCTATAGTATTACGGAGTGGATATATATTTTTATATATTCAACTTCAAAATATCAATTTTATTCATAACTAATTTAATTTTTAGTTAAAATTAAAATCTATAGGTTTCACTTTGGACATTTTTTGTTTTTCTCGAAACATTTTAATATTATAATCAGATGCTTAATCTTTATTTACATAACTTATGTGACATAAGATAGTATAAAATAAATCAACTGTTATAAACTTATAACCATTAATATAGAAATTTTAAGGGTTCATAAATTAATAGTAAACTATACCAGTGTTTTTTAAAAATATACCTAAATGTATTCATTATGTACTGATAAATAGCGCATAAGTACTATTATAACGCCATCGTACACATTTAAGTGGGTAAAGGTTATTGTTGAAATTAATTTAGGTTCTTTATAGTTTACCAATAAATAAACTAAATAAAACATGTTTTCTAGTTATTTAATAACAATATGCATTATAATCTAACTTTAAGATAAAATTTAGTCTAAACCAAACTTTAAAAGATTTCATCAAAACCGTTTCTTCATTTTTATTTTTTTTTGAGATAATTACATTTTTTTATATAAATTATATATTCAAATACACCTGAATATTTTTTAATTTGTATATTTATATTTTTCACTCAATACAACTAAGAAATTTTTCAATAATTGTCGATAATTTAACCTTACGCTTATAGAAACTATAATACAGGAATAAAATAATAATAATAATAATAATAATATTTATTTTGAGTATAGCCTACTTTTGAAACATTTGCTTCTACTCAATAAAAAAAAATTATTCAAAGAACAAGATAATTGATTTTTATCATTAATAATAAAACATCATTAAAAAATCAATGGGCCTAGTAGGTATATTTAAAATATTAATGAATATTAATAGATAATTATTAAAAGTCGTGTATTTTCAAAATGGACGTTATATAAAATTCTTTTGATTTAATATCTGTAAAATGTTGTCATAATATTTTCAACTATCGCTATAGCAGTATAGCCAATATACCTACATGTGTTATAATGTATTACAATTATTATAGGTACTTATGCTGCAAATTATTTATATTTTCTATTTAAATACGTCTTGTTGAAGTTTACTTCAGTTATATTCTTATTTTTTTTTTCTATTGTTTTTATGATATATACCTACGATGTGTTTGTATATATAACATAAATAAGTATAATATAACTTTAGAGTAGATTTTGCATACAGGCATATGAAAATGTATCACTAAAAATAAGGTTTTTTTTGTGTGGTAACAAAATTATATTATATAAATTTATTATTACTTATAAAAAGATTTCAAAATAAGCCTTTCACTAAAGTATACAACATGCATACGCATTACGCAGTTTGCTCTTTTTTCTAGTGTTTAAGATATTTAGGTTTTGAATCGAAAAAAAAGGTTAAAAATTACATTTTAATTGTAATTTAATTTAATTTATTTAATTTAATTGTATAATAAAAATTTGCATACATTATTTAGTTTATGGAAGATGGTTGAGTTGAAACATTTAATCACTTTTTATATAGCAGAATAAAATATGCCCAACTATAAACACATCATTAGAAATGTGAGTGTATATTATATTATTAAATATATATGTATAGCAAACGTTCAAAATCAAAAATATGTATTTTCAGACATCAATGATCAGCATATATAGTCTATACCCTCTTTATAGTAAATTTATACATTTTATAATGATTATTAACAATGACATAAAATTGTTTATTTACAAGTGCTTGATGTAAGATTTAAAACGATTTACCCATAAGTGTGTGGGTATACACTCAACGTTGACAAAAATCATTGATGCGGTATAGTTAACTATCATTGTTTTAAGCATATAGTACCTTATTGACATGCTTTTTACTCTTGAACAAAACATTAAATACTCATAAAATTTCAAATATTTTACAGAAAACAGTATTTTTTCACACGAAATTCAACTGTCCTATTTTCTAATCTCGATTATTTAAAACGTGTTTTAAAAATGAAATTTTGTTCAACTCATGAAACAGATTTATACGAGCGTTTGATAGAAATAGTTTTATAAAATAAAAATATATCAACAATATTTATACTAAAGATTCTAACGCTAATAAATAAATACATTTTTATTCGGTCCATATTAACTAAAATCATACTCAATTAATCCTTAGAGTTTTTAAATTTAAAAATGTATATTAAACCTACCTACTTTGTTTATTTAAAAAGTAAAGTAAAAATTCATTTTATTTTTCTACTTTTTATTCGCTCTCATCTATAAAAATACTAATGAAAAAAAATAAAAAGCACTCAAATATTATTTTATACTGAACACAAAATTGTCTAGTATTTTAAAAAGCTAAAAAATATTTTATACTTAATTTATAAGAAATTTCAATGAGCTTAATTCAATATTAGTTTTATGAATTTATAACTAAAATTGTTCTTTGATGATATAACATTTTAAAGTTTGTAGTTTTAAAAATTAAGTTACGCCATTTTAATCTGATGTAAAGAATTCAACTTATCTGTTTATTTTTAACGTCTGTATTCCATCAAACTATAGAATATTGGATCCTTAATAAATCTCAAAATTTGGAATCTACAGTAGCCAAGTAGGTACCTTAGAAAATTAATTTACTGTAGTAAAATGTATAAGGAGCTATTATTAATCAACATTAAATGAATAGAAAAACGAATAGTTATGTAAAAATTTAGAATTATATCATCATACATATTAGACAATAAAATATTTTTTTTCTTCTGATTCTACATAGATATCCCTACTAATTGATATTAGCATAATTCTCCTTTAGGAAAATTTAACAACTAAGAATTGACACATTGATAATAACAGTTATAATATTATAATATTTTATATAGGTAATAGGTATTATTACATTATAATTATATGAAAGACCCATAAACTTTCTTGTCAAAGACAATAATGTGATAGTTGATATTTTAAATTATGTATATTTTAAAATTATAGAAGTTCTAATACAATATAAAAATACAATATTAATTTATTTTGGCCAATTTTTAACACAAGAATTTAATATCTGTAGTTGACCATGTAATTTTGGCTCGTAGCCTATATTATTATATTATATAATATATTTTTCTCCAAGGTTTTCTTTTTGATTTTTTTCTATTTTTTTATTTAGATTATACTGCAGTTTTGATTAAGTTACGCAAACTATTTTAGATTAATTCAAAATTGTTAACAAACTCAATCAATGAGTTCTAACCAATTATATGAATAACACAAAATCACAAGTCTTAAGCAATCAAATTTATTAATATTTACAATCGTATATTCGTATATGGTTTTGCAGCTAATGCGCATTCTATCATAGACCGCAGACAACAAGTGAGTTTATTGTGGTTAATAACCATGCTATAGCAGTATTTGCACAAGTTTCCGTTTATTTTTTCATTATTTACATATTAAACTATCATTTCAAATGTTACTAAAATATATTACCCTTCAGTCATGAAATATTATTAAAATGTAATTTAGTAACTTTAATGAAGTTGTTCTATTTGATTGATTTACCAGTATATAGTCATTATAAGTGAGAACCATTGTTTTTAAATACACTGGCCTGGTTTACAATTATTCCAACTAAGACATAAAAAACAACAGTATTTTTCAATACTTCAACAATTAAATAAAAAATGACACGACATGTGGTTAAATATGTTAATACCTACAAAAATAATTAAAATAGCATAATCTTATGAAATACAAAAAATATATTTGAAATCATCATTAAAAGAAAAACTATTTTTTTTTTTTTTTTAAGTTGATAGATTCAATTAAATTATCTTTAATTTTATTGAAATAATAACTTTTTAATTTATATGTAATATAATATGTCAAATATGACCCCACAATATTATTATGATTTATTATTAATTATTTACTGCAGATGTATATATACTATAAGTACTACGTAAAGAATTTCAGCATATTTTTCCTTGTTAATTTAATTTTTTTTTTTGGAAAATATTTTTTTAATTGAAAACTGGGTACTTAGACATCGCTAAACCCAACTATTAAAATACACAATATATTTTTGTTCATTAGTACTAATTATATACAAAAATATAAATGTGTATTTTTAATTCTTTTGAATTAATATCAGCTAATTATTATGTTTATTAAAATATTATAAACATCGAATTACTTACTATATTGAACATAATGTGATTGATCTAAACCATGCCTTTCTTCTATGCAATCAATTTATTTATTTGCAAAACCAAAAAGTTCTATATTCACTTCATGTTATATACATAGAAAAGTATTCTTAAATTTATATTATTTTTTAAAGCTTATTCGAAGCTCTAAATTATAATTTTAAAAAAACAAAGACATAACATATCTTGATTAATTACTAAATAAAATAGAGAAAACCGTGGAACGATACCGTCGATACCTACTTGTTATAGGATAGTGAATTTTAATGCCATTCAACACATGAAAGTACCTACTATTACAAATTTTAAAGCTATTTTAGCTTTTATATAAAAAAATATCACGGTAGAAAAATAAGTCTAAGCACATATTATTATATGCGGGTGATATGCGGGTGTGGCATCGTCTTAAGATGTTTTACAAATAGTTATAATATAATTAAATTAACCTTGTATTTAAACTATCATGTCTTAATAAACCAAACTACTAATTCTATTAATAATTTTTAAAAATAATATTATTGTGAGAAACTTATAAAAACGCACCATAGTTTAAACTTTAAATGTTCGTAAAATACATTGTTAGTCAAGATTTTAACGATATTTCAGTTTAGTTAGAACGCAATAAAGAAGTTAACCTTAACCTTATTTAAAATTTGGAAGTATTTATAAAGCCATAATTATGAAACGTTTCATCAATCAAAATAAGAATAAAACCGAATATGAAAATTATAGCTATAATATAGAAAATGTGTACACATATTTAACCATAATTCAAACTCTTACCATTTTTTATCGAATAATATTTAAGTTACAGTCTGACAGTCATATATTATTATGATAAACACTTGTATTACATGTATTGCAGAATTAATAATAAAGCATAAGTGTTATTTTAAAAAAATTTCAGTTTAAATATTTATCAAAAGTTGTTATTTTATTATCTATACATGTCCCTATAGGAACGTTATTATTTTCTGAATTACATTTTTTTCAAAATGGATTTCGTTGAAAAATAAAAATTCTAGTATAAATGAAAATCTAAAACGATACTTCTTAAGTACTTACATTTTTTAGTCTTATTGCGAATCTAATCCTTCATGTAAGATATAATTGTTGAATTATTATTTTAAACAAAATAATGAAATGTACCTACATAGTATAACGTATAATAGGTACATAAATTGAAGAGAAAAATTCTGTAAAATATCATCAATGAATAAATGAAGAAAATAACTTTTTCTAACAAAAGACAAGTTAGTTAATTATTTAAAAAGATATGTCGTTTTCTATTTACTTCCGTGCCTTAAATTTGATGTTTAGCCAATTAGTTGTTCATCTTAACTATTTCATTGCGCTCAAGATTATTATAATTATCTTACATATTAGCACATGACTTGTAATAAACTCAATTAATAAGCTACGCGTAATGTAATTTTAACAAAAATAGATTAAACTATTATAATGGACTTTCAGACTAGTGCAAACCGTGACGTAGTATTATCGGACTATATTATGTGATTGTAAAATAAACGTTGCACCATATTTTTTTTCTTTTTGCTAGACACTTTTATAATAAATTCTGACCATGGAAATGAATCACTGCAACATTCTGTATACGACCATGTGCAAGTATAAATATGCAAGTATAAATAGATAAAGCATATATTATAGACTTTTCTCTCTGTTACTTTCATAGTCTTATTATTTCCTCTTCTACTTCCAACTTCACTGTTGCCCCGATAAAAATCATCACATACAATTTGACAACAGTTTACATTAAAAGTTAATCAGTTAATCATTCACTTATTTTTGAACATAGATTCACGCAGAATTATATTTACTAACAACCAGAATTAAAACTAAAAAATGACAACTGTAAATTGAATATTTTTACGAAATATTATAAAATAATATTTATGAATATTTGATAATCATTTCATCTTATATAAGTATAATATAATATGAATCAAATTTCATTAAACAATTGTATTATTATGCAAAGCATTTAAAAAACAAATTGGAATAAGAATAATTAATTTTGCTGTTGTTGTTTGTTTTTATATTTGAACAACAATATTGTATTCTATTGTGCATACAAAAACTACATTCTTTAGATATTCAAATTTTGTATTCTAATAGTTTCGCAGACACTTTATCAAATTAGATAATATTCACTTAAATTTAAACTAATATATGGCATAGAATAAAAAATGGATAGTTCAAAAATCCAAAATGCACAACTCAAAAATAATTGTAAAATAAAAATAAAAACAAGAAAGTTGATAGTACTTTGTTGTACAATAACTTGGAGTAGAATGTACCTCATATTTGAATAAGGCATTGTAGTGGATGTGTAAAGTTTGAATTCAATGATAAATCATTGTTTTATACATAAAATGATTCTGAGCATAGACAGTCTATCAAAATACATTACTAAGTATAATTAATTATAATATTTATACTTATATTACTATTGTAGTAATTTAATATATTATAAATTATAGGGTAAGTTGAATTAATAATTTTTGTGAAAATGTCGCATTTAAAGGTCTACAAATCGCTGAGAAATAGTTAAAATATTTTAAAAACTGTAATGATTATACAAAATGATAATTTTTAACAGTTTCAAATGTTTCAAGATTCCACGGTCAACATTTTTTGAGTTACCTATATCAAAAAACTAAAATCAAGCATCAATATCCGAATTCTTTAATTAATAAACTTTAGACGCAGGATCGTAATGCATTTTTAGTTATTATTTTAAAACTATTAAATTTTCTCGCATACAATATTAACACCTTATAAGAAACCCTTGTAGGAGGTATAGCTTATAATATGAACTGCCCTCGTCTTTGTACTCTCGGGTACATTTATTTTATAATGATTATCAGTTAAGCTTCACAGTCTATTCCTTCTAAAATCGAACTGTTATTACAATATTATTGGAGATTAGATGCAAAGTACATCATAAGTTAGTTCACCAGCTATTATTACAAAAAACAAAAGTCACAAATGACAAGATATTCGACTAAGGACGAAAAAAACCAGAACTTCATAATTCTAAATCCGCATACACAGAAACGTCTTACGCGACAGACTCGAACATTACGATTTATGAATCGCATGGGTAACGTAATTTTCGCAATGACCGCAATAAAGCGCATCACGTGCCGCTCGGGCTCACAATAATAATAACATGTCGAGTGTATAATATAATACGCATAACTGTTGCTTACCTGCGTCGATGTCTTTTTTGTCTACGTCGTCCATCAGATGGCTACCGCGATCGTCTACGCTATCGTCCCTTTCCACGATCATGCAGTCACCGTGGATGCCGTCGCGGCCGTTAACGATGTCTATGGACGAACTGTCGTGGTCGTCGAAATCGGACGTCCGGGGCGACATCGTACCCTTGGGCGTGGACGACCTGGCGACCTGCGAAGACTCGCTCATGTTCCGTCTATTGCACGACTGGGGCGTGGTGGCTTCCGGCTGATACGGTATGGGTCGCTCGTCCAGGAAGTTGGACGGGTTCAGCTGGAGTTCCTGTTCGCGCTGCTCGTCCTCCTGCCGGGCCCGTCGCTTGGCCGTCTGCTCGGCGCAGTTCTTTCGCGTCGCCGCCGTCTTCATGCACTTGGGGCACGGGCAGTCCCGGTACTTGCAGTACCGCTTGTGCTTCTTCCACACCTTGCGCAGCCCGTGGTTCTTGCAGTTGGTGCACAGTCGCTGCTTTTCCTTGACCGACTGCTGCGCCGCCTGCACCACCGCCGCCGTGGAAGTCACGACCTGAACGTGCTGCTGCTGCTGTTGCTGCTGCTGCTGCTGCTGTTGCTGTTGCTGCTGCTGCTGCTGATGGTGATGGTGATGATGATGTCTGCTGGCCGGCATTTCGGGGTACGGGTCAGATAAGCGTTGACGCGTCGGCGGTACTACCGTGTGGAGGATTCTGTCGGTTTCGCGGGTATTTACGTCAGTTTCGGCGCGGTCGGTCGCGGCACGAGTGCGCTTCCGGCCGGACGTAGTCGTTGCGTTCATGTGCGACACAGCTGCAGCGCCACAATCACCATAGCCGCATACAGCCGCCGCCGCCGCCGTTCGGATATCGCCCGGACCGATGATGGCGAAAACGCGGAACGTACTCGCGCACGCACCACCGTCGCGATATTTCTGCACAAACGTGTTCCGCCGGCAGCGAGCCACGTGATTTCCCGTGCGACGGGTCCCCACTAGCGGCCCGGCGTACCGCGCGCGCCTCGACCGACGACGATCAGTACGTCCGGCGCCGGCTATACGCGAGCAACGCGGTCCAGTCCTCGGTCGGTGCTCCTTTCCCGGGGACCGCCACGTACACCGCGGCGACCGACTGCGACAATATAATAATATACGATGAGATCACTCGGCGGACGCAGTCGTATCGCAAAACAGAATAATTGCAATGTTCGAAAATGAATTAATGTGATGATATTCCGCGCGCACCTCTCGTCTTAAAAATGCGCTGGTTCGACGCTTCGTCGCTCTCGGTGTTAAATATTATGACGCGACGGCGGCGTAGCGATAATGTCCGAGAGGTCGGTAACGGTTCAAATTTAAAAATTGTACACGCTACACGTACGTAAATAATTTACGACAATTATACACCACTCGCATGTATTCCGGACATATTGTACATAATAATAATTACGTTATAATAATATTATGTAGGTACGTGAAGAATACTGTTATGCAGTGTGCGCGCGATTTAGTTCGCAAAAAAAAAAAAAAATTAAAATAACAAATAAAGTGATGAAAAATGTTTATAATAATAATATTATCATGATTGGAAGAGAGCGCGTGTCCGCGTCGTCTCGCGAGCAGCGGCGGTGTCCGTTGAGACTAGAACGGGTAACTTAGTGCAACTGCAGTGCCATGCACACGGACGGTGCAACAGGCTGGCATTGGTGTACACTAGCGCCGTAACACGTCACGGGCGGATTCGAAGCGCATAACGGCGGCGGCCGTGTGTGAGTGTGAGTCCGTGTGTGAATATAATATTATATTATTGTGTACGATTCGCGTCGACCAATGCTGTTTTTTAAACGCGAATTTTATAGGTGTTATATTATAATATCTTGGATATTATGTTGATTATAATATTAATATACATGCGCGTTTAGATAATAATAATATTATGTTACGTATAATGTGTGTGTGTGTGTGTGTGTGTGTGTGGACGACTTATATATTATTGTATAGTACAGATACGTTTTATAGCGTGCAAAAATATTTAGTGAATTACGCGAACAGTTGTAGGTACCTATTATAATTGACTGTAGTAAATTTTGACATGAACCCCGACAGTATAAAACAATTTTTGTGATTTAATTATTATTATTTATTTTTTTTTTGTTAATTAAAATAAGTATTATCATTCATTACAATATATTATTTCAATCGACATGTCTAAAGTATTAAATCTGGTAATTTTCACGTTTTTTTATTATTTAACGAAAAACTATATTCTCGGAACAACTTATCACACACTACGACGACGACATTACGGTTTAATAATTTGTTAATACATAGTTATTTAATAACTTCATATTTTCAACATAATTTTACAACGAATTTTTAATTAAATTACAGTAGTTGTATACCTATACCTGCGAACTGTGTAGCTGTTATTAGAATCATGTTATTAATTTATTTTCATATTATAACACCTAAATATTAAAGATAATTATGATATTTCTATTATGTATAATATATACCTATATGTTTTTATACTATTAGAGCGGTTCCGACTTTTTTAGTTATGCGGAACGTACATTTTGTAAAAAATAACTTTGAGGCGCACTAACTTAATATACAGGCAAAACACACAAATATAAATAGACACCTCGCTATACGTGTGATGAATATAAATATACATACTTTATATCTAAAATGTACAAATATGTTAGTGACCGGGGAAACATACTGTTTTATTGTAAGTTTATAGTGTTTGACTCAAAAATAATTAGTGGTTGAAGTCAAAATGAACCGTGATGTTTGAGGTTATCACACACAAGTATTAATATCAGGATAATTTTTATTGTTTTATCTTCAAATCATTTTCAACAATAAATGTATATTACTTTTTAATTTTTCAAACAATTAACAAATATAATAATTAACCGATTAATTTTATCGTAATTTTCTCTCGCTCCACACTGAGTATTATGAATAAATAAGAAATAATAATATATTGAATAGATAGCAATTGCCTACTCTCAAATTAGAATTAACTATAAATAAGCAAATCCAAATTAAAAAATATATCTTTAACATAATATTAGTATAATTACTTTAATCCAAATATTACACCAGAGGACGCCAACTTTTTCAAACAAGTGAGCTACATTTGAAATTTTAAGTCCCTGATGATCGCATTCGAAGATAATTTAAGTTTAAAAGAATTAAGAAGATAATTGTTTGGTGGGCAAAAAAGGTCCAAGCTCCAAAGAATAATTATTTATTGTTTCTTCATAATAATAATAATAATAATTGTAATAATTTATTACTCGATCGATCGATAATGATAAAATTAATTTGTATAACGATTGATCCCGAACGACTGGTTGGCGACCCCCATATTAAGCAAATAACTCCATGTTACTGGAAAGTGTTGAGTATTTATTTTTCTTTCAAAAATATTTCAAACTCAAAAGTAGTTCATTTTTTTATAGAGATATTATTTAAATTACACATACGATTTATTTCTAAAAAAATTAGAATTTTTGATAAACATCTTAAATTGCTTTTGTAAATGTTATTCATTATCATAATTTTTTTATAAACACACATAATTTTCAATAAAAGAAAAAAATTCACACAACCAAATTTTTAGTATAAAATTGTTTATTAGAGAATATAAAATATAAATTGGCTATGTTTAATAATTTTTAAACCAGTTTCGAATAACCATTATAGATTACTAACGCATTTTGTCTGATGTTACAATCACAAAGCTTATGTAAATTAGTTGTCGAAAATATAAGTATATTAGCAATATTCCTACCTATACACACATATTTATCTCATTTATCTCTCCCGTTATAATTTTATAATATTAGTTCATACAAATCTTAAAAATAAAACATTATACAAGTCTAAAATTGCTTATATACCTATATATTATTATTATATTTATATTAATTTTTGGTACTCTTTTAACTACTTAAGATATTACTTGTTAATTTACAAAAATATTAGATATTAAATTTCATTTTTTCATTTCATTTCAATTATCTAAAATTTCATTAAACTAAATTTTAAAAGAATTCATGGTCTATACAGCGGAAGAAATATCAACGTTTTCTTGGTTTGCTAGAAAAATTTACTTAAATAATAGTCAGCCCTTTTCCTGAAAAACTAATACAATATCAATTAAAATATAAAATAATATTATCTGTTTTTTTATTATCTAATTTGCTGCCACATGGTCAAAACCTTTTTTCGCATCTATGTACAAGCAAAATATAAACGAACACATTTTATCAACAATTTAAATGTAATAGCGTGACATTTAATCACGATTTAAGATATGTATATATAAATCTTAAATCGTGCATTTAACTATCTAAATCTTTGATTTATGTATTATTATAATAACTTACATTACTGTTATTTCCAATAGTAATTAATTAGGTAATTATAAAAAAACCACATAGATCATAAACTAATTTATGCCTTATTATGATTTATATTATTAATAATATTAATATTAAATTTAGGCTTAAAGATAATACTATAATTTATTTTCTAAAACATGGAAATGAAACCTTCACTAATGCTTTATGTTAACGTATATTACATTTCAAATATCAAATATTTAATAATGATTACAATATATATTATATGCGACATTTAACTAAAATCTGTATAGTAAAATGTTATACGTAAAAATAACAGATACATATAAATATAAAATTAATGCTTAATATGGTATAAATCACTTATGTATTACAATAGCTGTGTATTTTAAAATCTTTTGTTGATAATATTTAAGCCTTAAATCATAATGTTTAAAATGTTTATAGTAGTTACCTAAAACTTAAATTTGGGTTGATATTTATGACTGTAGGTACATTAGATAACAAATAATAAGGGTAGATGAGTCATCATAAAGCACTTAGTAATATTTATTACTGTTTTAACGCATCATGTTATTTTCGATTAAGTTATACTTCGATTGATACTTTAAATAATTTATATTCATATTTCCAGATATATTTAATATAGTCATATAGGTAGTGCCTATATATACATAATCCTCCTATTTTACTTTAAAGAACAAGCTTTTATTTAATACTTTTATAAATAAGAGCATTAGGTATTTAGGTATAGGTACCGTGTTTATTTATTTTAATACGTTTATAGTAACAGTAAGTATAACTACGTATTAAAATGTTTAACACAATAGAAGAGTAACTTATTAAATTAATTGTTATCAATTAGGTAATACTATAAATAATATAGGTATATTACTATGACATGTCTTTTAAAAATGTAATGAAAATTATTGAATTATAATTTAGGATTTTAAAGAATAAATATTTTCAACAGTATCTTTGAATAGTTTTTATCACCATCATAGACGTAAATAGGGGGGGGGCTTGGGTGGGCTTAGCCCACCCTTCAGCCTCTCGAGCCCACCTAAATGAAATATGAATGTGGTAAACAAACAAGTTATTTAAA